>BQNB010055287.1:0-34080 GCA_026074375.1 Tanacetum coccineum
TATATCTTGTTTGTTGTACTTGAAGTAGCACCCCAATGTTACTATTCCGCTGCTACCTGATTTTGGGGGTGTTATACAAATGGTTACGTGATTGGCAGAAATGTGGAAGTACCAAAGACCGACCATTTAAATTATTGTATTGGAGTTATAAGATGGTTAAGTTTAGGTATCCATTCCCATGATCCAGCCAGAACTAGAGGGATCTAACCAGGGATATTCCACTAGATAGTGTAGTAGTCCTTAGGTATGAAAAAAGGAGTCAATGTGAGATTAAAGGAAAAGTACCGACTGAGATGGAGCTAGTACTCGAACAAACCCAACAAGGTACTAGTCATGAAGTCTCGGTAAGTGCTGAAGGGGTTGAAGAATTAAAAATAAAGGGTGAAAAGAAAGAATCCCTCCTTACACTAAGTTGTTGTCTGGTATTAAAGACAGTCGTCATGGACCCAGTGACGCAATGCACAACCCTCCCTAGCCACTCAAGGTCTCTCAACAGACTCTTGTTTCATTTCTTACGGAGATCACACACATTTCTATCGACTTTCTCACTCCGAGTTAGTTGGTATTAAAAAGGTGGCAGTCCGCTCCAACCTCTGATTACTAAAACAAAATGTGCATTATAGAGTCTAAAGCCAAGAGATCATCTATAAATTTCACTAGAACACTGTTCAAATATATTTGTTAAATCACACACTGTGAAAACAAGTAAGTGACACTAAAGTGTTTACAATGACGATGGAAATCCTGCTTAAGCCAACATCAAACAAGCTCTCGGTTGGTGACTTATGCGATTCTATATAAATCAAGCTTGTGACAACTGGAAAGAAATGATGGTGCAATTCTAAATGAATCAAACTTATTCCAGTATATGAATTGACAGTTGATGGTGAATTTTTGAAATGGTTAACACTCTCGATGTGTCACAAAACCACTTTAGCAAGTGACACATCGATTGATTTTCAAATCAATTTTTCTATTTAAACGGTGAGACAGTAACTCATTGGTTCACTCTTATCGTGTTGTCGGCTTTGAGATGTTCCGATAATAAGAACATGCTGAGTATGATGAATCTAATACACATGTGTTAGAAAGATTCAATACGGTAAGCTGGAAATCCTGTCAAGGAGATTCTACATAAATTGAATCTACCTGATCACAGGTCGATCCTCACGGATTCGAAGGTTAATCCAACCAAACACGGGTGAATGACAAAGCTATATTTGTCCCTTAACTTTATTGCTAACTGTTTTATTTCAGGACTATATAAAGATGGACGTGGAGGTACCTGGTTCTAGAAAACTCACTGATTCATAGCCACATGCTCATACTCGACCGACATTTATAAAGACATCATAAAAGCTCAAGTACATGTTTCAAGACTTCCGCTACTCTGATACTGTACGTCCTTTTAAAAGCGATGAAGTATTAAAGTTAAAAAATCTCAAGAAAGACATATTATTATTAAAGCTTTCAAGTCAAAGACTCAAGAAAAGTATGAGCATATCGGTCCAAAAGTCACAAGTACATAAGATGGCAAAGATTACAAGATGGTGAAAAGATATTATGCTTGGTTGATGATCTCAAGAAGTTCAAAATCACATTTATGTCAAGTCAAGATACAAGTCAAAGCCTAAAGTCAATGATCATTACGCCATATTCACATGAAAAGGAAGTCTGCAAGCACAAGAACAAAGACCTTCATAGTATGCTAGGTTTAAGTCTTTGTAAAATGGAGTGACCACCCTTAGGGGGAGATTGTTAGGAACACAAAAAGTGTTGGTCACTTCTATTATATCGATAGATAGCTCGTATAGTAATATTTAGAAACTTACTAGGCTAGTTAGTCCAAGGCCCATTAAAAGCCCATGAAAGCCAAGGCCCTAACCGGCCATAAGAAGTATATAAACTCTCTCCATGCCTTGGAAAGGGTGTTGGTTGGTTCATTTTTCATTCTAATCTAATCTTTTCTTTTTGTTTTACTTTCTCTCTCTAGTTCATCATTTGTGTGAAACTTGGAACCTACAAAGCTGTGTAACGAAATAAATGTTTGGTGTAAGAAAAGAAAAAAAATGGCTCAGCAGGTTTTTCTAGGGGTATCTTACTCTAAAAATTAGAGTAAATATAAGGTTTATACGGGGGTTAACTAACCAGTGTAGTTAGTTAATATCACAACATGTATAAGCTTTTTGGTGTAATCCTATAAATTTACCAGTTTAGAAAAGTCACTCCATCTATTAATAACAATGCTTATTATTATGGTCTCGAATAGGTATATCAAGCCAAGTTCTAAAGTTTACAACATCACGACACACTCATATTTTTGTGGAATTTGTGTAAAAATTTAGAAATGGATAAGGCTAAATCCTCACAACATCTAACAAAGGTTATATGTGCGGGTTATGCAACTAATAATTTCACAAAAATATGCTAATTGTTTTTGTAAATTTTGATATAAATTAGGCATATTGGTGTAAAAATATGGACAAGTAAGCGTTCTAATTCTCCTCCCCCACTTGAAATATACAACGACGTCGTTGTATAAATATAACATTAAAAACAGGAAATTAAAAGAATTAGAACGAGAAACTTCCTTGGGATTTGCTCGGTATGATCCTCCATGTTGCGTTTATAAGCAAGATTGTGTGTTGTAAATGCGTCTGAATACCAGCATAACTACAACATACATAGAATTTTAGAAAATAAGCATTCCACCAAATTCATCTTTTTTGTTCAGAAGGTCATGTATTAAGCATAGGAAAACAAATGCAAAGTCTATCTCTGATATTCGTTGGTTAGAAATCAAAATAAAAACCTAAAACTGTACAGGAAGTTAATGCGCCATATCCGTGAACTAGGATACACCGTATTGATACCTGTAAAAAGTATCTTGCTATGGGTCAGTCACCTAATACTCTATATTCATTTAATAAATACGCTGTATAGACTGAACTGACAATAAAGTTTAAATGACTGAAAAATGAAGACTGGATAACGTCCAGATAGTCAATACGCCATATCCATTGAGTTTGGATACGCCGTATCGACAGTCTGGGAAGATGGACTCGATAACAAAATTGAAAATACATTCTGGGTTGTCTCCTGACAAGCACTTTTGTTTAGAGCAAAATCTTTAAGTTAGGCTTGTCTTCAGCTTCATCCCATCCTTATAAAAAAACTTAGGGTCGAGCGGGATGCCAAATGGCACATATAAATTTACCAAATGGCACATATAAATTTTTAATAAGATTTATTAGCATCCCTTTGTTAAGACAATTCCAAGTCACGATATTAATACATAATTCCTTGATAAAAGTTTTAGCAGTGAAAAAATTACTAATTGTATCATGACTTGTTTCCAAAAGTTTATTTGACCCTTGTGCATAGGTACCGATATCGATACTTATTACATTAAGTAATGGTTCGATAGATAGATCTCCCGAAAATTGTTTGACATCGATTTTATCATCGTCATCATTGTCCGTGTGCAATTTTGAATCATTGACAGAATATATGTTAAAATGAAATAAATCATTAAAGGCTATAACATTATATTCCTCGTCATTATATTCGGACAATGATGTTTCATCTTTTAAATTAACTTCATCGACATGCTGAGGAATTACAGTGGGTTCAGACGATAAACCTGATTTAGATGCCCATGTATCATTGTAGACTATAGCTGGAAATTCTGTTTCAAACAATCTGAGGTAGTGAATGTCTTCACCATACCAGATCTTACCATACGTAGTTGTTTCCCAGTTATACACCCTACCATTTCTAAGAGCTCTCTCAGTTTCAAGCTGAACATATTCCTCCATATTAATATCGGGGTCGTCCATTTCCTGTAATAAATTTGCTACGAAAGAAAAAGGTCAAATAGACTAATACGTCGTATTCAGTAAACTGAATACGCCGTATTGATGTTAAAGTCGAATACGTTGTATTTGTTTAGGAATAATTTTATACGCCGTATCAAAAAAGATGAATAAGTCGTATTGAGTTTTAAACTCAGAAAATTACAGCAGATATTTAGAAGATAGATAAGCGGTCAAGCCTATTGTAAGGAAAACGTATTAACCATATTTAATCTAATAAAACACAGGTTTTAGTCTATAAGTTTAATGATTATCTTATCTCGTTGTTGATATATCATTCCTAGATTTAGGCGGTACTTCTTCCTAAAACCTAGACATGTCAATTCTGTCACAATTAACTACATCCGCATAAAGCAATCACGGTTGATTATAATCTTTCTTAGGAGACAATAATGGTGATCTTACTGAATCCTAGCTTATTAATGTAACACCCCCAATATAGGCCACAGCGAAATATGATGTTCTGGGGGTATTACTTCATAGATCAATAGCACAAGATATGAGAATGACCTTTATAAGAGTCGTTTAAAATCTGATACATTAGATTTGATAAATGGTTCATTACAAAAGCTCATAGGCTTAACTTGTTTAACTTGGAAAAGTAAAGATTTCCTAACATAACAATATCCCAAAATGTAATGCATGTAAATTTTTATGATAATATGACTTCAAAAGACGACCATCCAATGTATCCATGACTTGCACCTTAATGACTTGAGAAAACATGTTTAAACTGTCAACAATAATGTTGGTGAATTTATAGGTTTATAAATTAAATGAAGCGGATAGCAAGATTTCCCTGTAATAAAGTAACAAATACAATATCACAAAAATGTATTACGAAATGCACTAAGCTCATGACACTGAAGCTAAACAATGTATGTATATCAAAATACACATAAATGACTTTGCCCAATGTAGATGTTCAACCCGTAACATCTATGATTCCAAATGGTATACGTTCGTCGTTTCCGGCCAACCGGTAAACTAGCAAGCGCTACTTGCCCGAACGGGGATGTTAATCCCAAATAGATCTATTCATAACATTCGCGCTCACATAATGCAATTAACAATTACATCTATGCAATTGACAGTTCATGATGATGGGCATAGTGGGTTATAGCTACTTAGGCAAACTCGTAATATTTGAATTAAAATGTACTTGCATCCATTTTGTAAAACAACATGATCTCATCCCCGAGATTTGATAAATGATTGAAAAATATAAAAGTGGGGACTATAAACTCACCTCAAGTAATGATAACGGAATAGCAAGGTAGTGGCACGAAGAACGATGCAAAAGACGTTATCCGCAACCTATGAATAAATAATACATATTCACTAAACGGAAAAATAATAATCTAAATACTTGCAATCTCGTCCCTAGTGTGTGCTTGAACTTTAATTGAAATAATGATGTTTGAAGAACAATTTTCTTGTTTTAAAATGGTCAACTTTATTGGGTCAACGCGGTCAAAATATAAGTACATAATTTACGACTTCGGGCTTTTAAGAAACTAGGTCGTATATACTTTAAAATATTAGTTTAGGTCAGCCCTCGGTTTAGTCTCTAAGTGTGTCAAACAATTAGACGAAATAGTGACGTTTACTAATTGAGTTATGTATATATATTATCAAGTTTTAATATGAGACGACTTAGAGTTTTACAACCTAATTACGTATTCGTTAGTTAACGGCAAGGAAAACCAAAAATATATTTGAAGTCTCAGCTGGGTCGTCTACAACTTTCGTCTTTTAAGTTTTGCCCGACGAGGTCGTTTAAATAATTAAAAACGGGGCTAAACATGCGCGGGTCGCAAGGGCTGTATTTCAGACTTAGAAAAATATATGGCCTTTATTTCAGCATGTGCTGATTGTGTGGTCGATGTTTTGGTCAGTGTTTACGACTTTGTTACTTAACCTTAGGGCGAAACAAAGGCACATTAGTAATCTAGGTCAGTTGGTCTACGCTCGCCTTTTATTGGTTTAGTGGGTTGGGGTCGTTAAAAGGGTCAAAAGTGAGGCTAAAGGTCAGCATGCTCGCAGCCATGTCGTGGTTACACGCACACCAGGTGTTCGACTAATTGTCGACACCTTTGATAAAACAGCCCGTTTCATTTGCGATTTGCGGGCTCGTTTCTAAACGGAAATGGCTGGTTCTTCTTCCTAATTAAAGAGGATACTATGGGCTTTAATTAACAATAATTGGTTCAATTAAATAGTACCTAAGTAAGTCACATTAATTCGAAGAAAAGGCTCGCTGGCTATTTTTACAAAAGAGGGTAAAATGACAGTTTTCTCACTTCTAACTTTGAGACCTTATAACTTCTTATTAACTTGGCAAAAATAAGTGATTCCAGGGGCAAAATACTTCCTACATGTCCTATTTTCGAAAATAATTACGTCCGCTTTTTATGCTTACAGCCTAGTGGCCGAAAAGGGTACTTAAAACTACACGCATGGGCTGCGTTTTAAAATCACATGACCTATGAGTTTTTCTTAGGGTTTTTAAATGATCATAAGTTACTCATTTCTTAACCATTTTTGACGATTCCAGTTGCTATATAAAGCTTAATAGGTCAACTATATTTCCCAACTAGTTTCTGGATTTATGGGGCACGGTTACCAGCTGTACCCTACTTCCCAAACCACTAAGTTGTTAAGGGCTAAAAAGGGGTGAGTCGCGATTTTATTTACACAACTCAACTATTATGCGTTCGACATGATATTTGGTATAACTAGGGTTTATTCTAGGGTACGTTAGCAGCATGCATCACTCATTTAAACGAGGTGATCACACCCAACACCAACGTATTGCTTATATTTTATTTGGTTATCAGAAGGTATGCAAGGTTTTTCAAAATTTGATTTCATGTAAACCAGAAAAATATAAGTCGCTCAAGCACAATGAACCTAGGCAACAAGAATGCATATACAAATGAATAGCAATTAACACGAATGTAGGACTCACAAAGATCTTGGAGGAAGACGTGGCCTAAACTTGACCCAACCGAAAACCCTAATTGCGTAAACCTTAATGATTCGCGACAAACACCCAAACCAAAAATCGTTCCACTCCCTTAAGCCCCACTGGCGCACTTATAACACCACGAAGACTTCTCTTGCTTGTTGGAACTTCGATCAAACAGAAAAACCCAAAAGTGACGAATAAAGGTTTAGGGTTTTTAAGGTCTTGGTATGTGATGATGAGTGTATAATGGGTGGGTTTGCTTGTGTGTTGAGTATAAGTCGAGATCAAGATAACAAGAAACCAAAGTGGGATAATGAAGTGTGAATCTGATGAAGTTATATCTTCTGTGTCGCCTGTTGTTTGCAAGGAGTATGCAAGCTCCTTTTATACTCACATAGCAAGGCATGCATAGTGTTTCACTCTTGAGTCACGTTTTCTTGTTAAACCATACATGGCAAAGTATTTCTTGGATTTAGGTATGGTCAATGTACATGGAATAAAAGGTGATTACTGTATAAGACGTGGGAGCAAAACCAAGAGAAAAAGCAGCTAATATATCACGAGTATGAGTGGGTTTAGGAGAAAGGGCTTTGGGCTTTTACATATTGGATAAAAAGGGGTTTAAAATTGGAGGAGATTTGGCGGTGGTTCTGGGAAGCTTATGCTTTCCATGGCGAGGATTTCTTTCGGAGTCTTGGTAAGCGGGGTAAAAGTGTCTTTTCTGGGATAAGGAGTGTACACCCCCATATTCCTTCGTTCTTCCCTTGGGCCGCCCCTGTTTTTGGCTCTTTCAGGTCCTCTGGTCCATGCTGGACGAACGTATCCTTTGTCTCCTTGAGAAGGACAGACCATTTCTGCTGACCCAGCGGCCACTTCTCCCCTAATGAAGGCTCGGACCCTTTCAAACATTTCGTCCACCATTTTGGGTATTTTGTCATTGAGCTTCTTGGCAAGTTCCGAATGACCATGACCATGCATAAAAGCGGAGATACGCAGGACCGGAGGGACTCCTTTTATGTGAGAACTTTCGGACTTAAACCAGTCCATGAAAGCTTGTAAGCCCTCATTCTGCCTCCTCTTGATGCCGTGAATTTCTGTGGGGTCTTTAGCATATCTTTTTTGTTGTGAAAACTCTTCCAAGAACTTTTGACTTAGCTCCTCAAAATTGTCTACACTCTTAGGGTCCAGGTCGTCGAACCAGTTTCGTGCCGCTCCTCTTAGGACGGAACATTTTGCACCAAATGGGCATCGGTCATTCCTCTTGCTCGGCCGCCGCTGAAAAGATACCTAAATGGTCCTCCGGATCTTTATTTCCTTCATATACCCTGATGTTTCGGGGAAGTTTCGCCCTCTTATAATATTTGAAACGAGTGATTATTTGGGTAAAAGGAGTGGGTTTAAACCTTTTGTAGGGTGAATTCAGGTCTTTAAAAGCGTCATCCGAACCTTCCTCATATTCGGAGTCTGAGCTCGTCTCTTGGTGTTCGGGCCTTTTTCTCCTGTACTTGCACCTTTCTCTTCTTTCCTTTTCCTTGGTTATGCTATGGTCTTCCAACCTTCTTGACCTTCTTAAGTGTGTCGGCTCTTTATTCTTGGAGGGAGTCTTCTGACTTTTAATGGTAGAGCGAGTTTGTCTATGAGTATCACATGTGCTGGAGGATTTAAGAGAAAATCTAACGGAAAATCCTTTGGCCAGTGTCCCGACCGGAGCTTCTTTATCAGAATCGGCATACGCAAGTTTTCTTGGTGTGGCTTTCATCTTGGCTTGTTAATCACACTCTTTGATCATGGTTCTTAATACATCAATGTTTTCTTTGATGAAGGCCGGAGAAGGAGAAGGGGTTTTTGCGTTTGTAAGACTGGTTCGGTAGGTCCCCCATGGGTTTCCGTTCCTGCGTCCCTTGTCGCCACTCCCTGAAATTCCTCCTCCATAGGCTGCGAGTCAACCATTCCTCCTTCGGTTCTCTTCTTTTGGGTAGATTGGGATGCCGGGTCCCACAGATGGCGCTAAATGTTGAGGTAAATTTACGTAGGCTGCTTGAGCTTTGTAAAAGTGACCTTAGCGGTAATAGAGTTCGAGTTCAGCTTGGTTCCTCCGGAGCATAGTCCTTTGTCTCCTAGCTAAAAATAAGAAAGAACACTGTTAGCTCGCCCCGAGGTGTGAGTCCAAGACCAACTCCGGCGTGAGAGTAAGTACAATGGTTGTGAGATAAATGCGGAGAATGTAAAGTATGGTCCGGAAAGGTGTTGTGTGTCCCGTCTTGAGGAAATGAGCTCTCCCTTTATACCAGTTGGGATTCGCTACAAGACATAACCGTTGGGCTCTCTCTTGGTACAACTTGTCGACTACGTGTCCTTTCAAGGACAGTGGTCCTTCACAAGGACTGTACCTTTGTCTGATTGTCCTTTGTTGCCGCTGCGTTAAGACGAAGCTAATAACTCCGGACCTGACATGTCCTTCGACATACCAGCTTCTTAGGAATTCTAGTGGTGACTCCGGACCTGATTTGTCCTTCGACAAGTCAGCATCTTCGGAGCATTTGTTTAGTTTAGCCCGTGTTAGTTTGGCAGAAGCATCTAAGCCAGTTTTATCCTTCGGATGTTCTGGGGGTGACTATACCTCATCAATTATAAATTATATTTTTCGTCTTTTAGTCGATTATTAAAATAATAATATCTTATTATTTCGTCTTTTTGTTGGATTTTTAAGAAAGTAAGTTTTAGTAAAAATATTTTTAAGCATGACATTTTTATAAAATTTCGGCATGGCCCGTTTATTTATAAACACTTTCCAAAGTCTTAAACCTTATTTCCAAACACCTTTTCCTCAAATAATCAATTTCCGACAAAATGCAAAAACCTACGTTTACGCTACATTTTATCAAAACACATTTTCCAAACGACTATTTTAACTATCCCAAACTATATAAGTATAAATCGATCAAAATCCGTTTTAAACGTTTAAGTTTACTAGTTTTTCACTTATTGGGCCATAAGGCCCAATGTTAGTCCAAAATCCTTAGCTTTAGTTTTTTAGTCCATAATAGGCCCAATATCGAATTTACTAGTTAGGCCAATAACGAAAAATCCAATAATATCAATAAGCTAAAAATACCAAAGTCAAATAAGCAAAAGTAGTAAGTCAACAAAATAAGCCGTGTAGCCAAATAAGCCATTAGCCGCGAGTAGGGGTGTAAATGAGACGAGACAGCTCGTGAGCTATTCGAGATCGAATCAAAAACTACACGAAATCGACTTGATTTAAACGAGTCGAGCTCGAGTTCGAGATATTCGAGCCGTGTTCGAGCTCTAAAGTACTCGGCTCGTGAAGCTCGCGAGCTTTATCGAGCTTTGATTAAATTACACTTTTACCCTTTTAGATGCATATATTTACTTAAGTTTCTTAAAAATCAAGTCGAGCCGAGCTTGATATGCCAAGTATTCCTTAATGGGCTCATTTTGGGCTATCCGGCCCAATGACCACAACTAGCTATCCAACCTCTTAAACCGACACTTTTCGACTAAAATAAGCACTATCAACAAGTTGAAAAATAAGCTGAACGAAGGATCCCAAAAATAATCCGAAGCTTATTGGGCCTTAGTTAGGCCGTTGGCATGTATAAGCCCAAACACACTTCCCAAAAATACAATAAGCCCAAAATAAATCCAATAAGTTATAAAATAAGCGAATAAGCATTTTTAGTATCAAAATAAGCTAGAACATAAGCCGAGACCACAAGAGGTACAAATAAGCCACGGCTTATTTGCCCTTTTTGGGCCGAACCATTATAAGCCCAAATAAGCCATAACGGGCTTAAAAATAAGCCGTTAAGCTACAAAGCCTTTTTAGTCTTTAAAAATAAGCCACGAAATAAGCTATAAAAATAGGACAAAAGTTTTAAAGGACCAAGACTTTGTTTTCTTTGTTCCCTTTTTACACCGAAACCAAATAAGCCATAATAAGCACTTAAAAGCTTATTAATAAGCCGAATAAGCTATAAACTCTTATGAACAAAAATATTATTTCACTAGCACAACCATAACAATACAATGATAATTTCCCTATATTTCTTTTTCATTTATTTTGAACCAAATGCACCCCTTTAAATCATTTTATAAATTTTTAGCTTTTGATTTATAAAAAAAATAAGTGTACAACTAGTGTTTATGCATCATAATATTAACAAAAGTACAAAGATTTTAAAGAAATAGTTACTTACAAAAGAGGGTTTTAGGAGAAGATTTAAGCTTAACCAAACAACCCACACGTTGTTTATTTACCCAAACGATCACTAGAAACCAACCCGAATGTATTTAAGCTTCATGTTCTAGAAATAAGATGAAAAATGTGAGGATTTGGTGTGTGTGTTGTGTCGTCCGATCCAAGGGAGAAGAGAGGAAGAGAGGATTTTTTTTATATGTGTTTTGATGTTTGTGTGTGTTTTTTTGAAAATGAAATAATGGGACAAGATATGCATGGACAAGGTTGCTAAAATGGTGCCTCCTTGTCTTCTTTGGGGCCGGTCGTGTATGGGGATCCAAGGGAGGGATCCTTTTTGATTTTTGTCTCTTGTCGGGATGTGTAACGTGCTTAGTCTGTAAATAACGTAATCCGGAAGGTTCGAGTTTCTAAGTAAGTGCTTTAAATAAGTTTAGAAATCTTAAAATATCAAAAGAAATAAATTCATAGTTATAATGTTTAAATTTAGTATCGATAATAATTTGCCATGTCTAGACGCGTTGTTTGACGTTTGAAGCTGATTGCGGGATAAATCTCCCGTTAAGTGACCAAATACAGATGTAACCGCTCAAAAGGAAATAATTCAAGCAATAAATGAACTATTGACTAAATAAATTATAAATTGACTACCGTTAGCACGGTAACTGTTCTGACAGAAACAACAAAAGTCAATAAAACAGAGAATTAAATAGAACATCATAGGTCTAGAAAATTGGTAAAGGTTACAATAACAAACCGGACTTGCACCATATGAAGTTGAGTTAAGTTGCTAAAAAAATCAAAGCACAATACTTACAAAGATGAATTAGACATTAACTTGGTGACTTCCATTTTCTATTTAGCTCATTTTCATCAAACTTGATCTAATGCCAATAGTCACAAGGCATATAAAGTATATATCTTAGGGGTGTTCGACGTTGCCTTTTGATAATGATAATAATGTGATAGTATTATATAATAAGAAGTAGATAACCATTTGTTACAGAATGGGTATAGTTCAGTTGCGTCTGATAAACTAAGTATTTCACATAATTAGTTTTACCAATAACATCTACATGTACAATATTAAATAATCATAGTTTTTCAAACGCTCAAACAGACTATTTTATTTGATTGTCACACCTAAAAGCAACATAAGCACTATGTACTACATTAAGTTATAAGACATATTCAAATCCCTCAGGTGTTCCAATTCAACCTATGGTTAAAATTACAAATATAATTGAGTGTTCTTCGAGACCCAATTGCACCAATACCTATATCCCAAGACATAACTTTTTAACTCGACCAACCGGCCTGTCTTGAACCCTTTTGACCTATTATTCAACCAGACCAACCCATTCCAGCCCATATTAACCCAATCAGAAAATTACCATTTTCACCTAATTCGTTTAATATGCGGCTCATTACTTCGTCACTTGTAGCTTGACTAATCTTTCATTCATTAAAACCTAACAAAAAACTATTTGTGAACTGTGATGCACACATAAGACCGATAGGTGTATATTACAACTTAAAACAAAAGCATATCCAAATGTTGTTGTATTTTGCAATGTAACTTTTTTGTTATACTTAATCATCAATTATATATTATTTCATATTCAAGATTTACCTTCAAAACCAAAGTTGCCGAACATCCCCTTACTACCCACCCAAATGTACTAAATATCTAGTTAAATGATTTGATGATATTTATCCTGCAACTTTTGTAAACTTAGTTTCATTCAATATAACGTAATCCAACACCACCTAAAATTATAATGAAGCTTTCAATCTTGATTCCTGACGTGTGCGTCCACTTTCTTCGAAATAATTCATAGGATCATACGTGTAATGGGTGGGTCAAACAAATCTTACTAATGTTTGTTTTTTGATTCAAAATGATCTCTAAACAAATAACGACTACCAATTTTTTATTCACTCAGAACCGAGCAATTATAACAAGCCATTAGAAAAAAAAACAAATGGTAATAATAATCTGTACATGATTGAGATCGTATTCTATAGGAATATGTCATAGGAATATGTTTTTGAAATATTTGTATATGCTGATAAATATCATTTTGTTGTTCGACCGTCATTTGCATATAATGTTTATGATGCTGGCGCCTTCATATTGTACTTACGAACATCAACAATTATTATAATCTCCGATGGTTGTAAAATAATACATGATACTTCATCTTTATGCGAGGGGTGCAAATTTCTTGCCTGGAACCTAAACATACAAAACTGAGTAAAAAGTGAGTAATCTTAATAAGAGTTAAGTTGTTCCTTTTGTTGATCATATACCTTAATTACGGATGCCTGCACTGACATAGTTGTTCTCAAGTCTTCAGCTTATCGTCTCTTAGCATCCCTGATTAAGTTACCTTTTGTCTCTTGGCATCATTGATCAAGTTACCTTATTGTCTCTTAGCATCCTTCGTTATTTTCGATCTATAACTAATTGGAGTTGACCATATACCTTAATCGTAGATAATTATCGGTCTATAATGATCCTTGCGACTCTTCTTTTGAAATTTGGGTTCGACATAACTAACTTATAAACTTTATAAAAAAAATTACAGTCACAAGTAATAAATATGATTACTCAATCTAAAAGGGGATTCACCATACCAAAAGATCAAAAAAATATTTGTCGTAAGCCTTATTCTCTCTGAGGTGGCAAGTGCTATGTATTCATATTAGTGTCCTCCAACACGTAAGATGCTGGTGGTGAAACAATGTATCACTCATTCCAAAGAATAGTCAATATGATAAATCTAGTTGGCCAATTTTGTTACAAAATAAGTCGCTTGGTTACCGGCTAAAACGGGAATTCTTGTACGCCGTTTTTATTTTATGTTTTTTTTTTTTTGGGCCCTTTTTGAAACCATCTTTTGTCCAAAAAATTGATTTTACTATAAAAATTTGGACATGGAAATATTTCAATAGTTCTCAAGGATACATCAGTGAGAAAAGAATGGATCAATACCGTAGTGGCTCGTTTTGTAGGAACACGCTTATGAAAGTAATTACTTTTTACTTACTTTTCACTTATGAGCTTTTAGATAATTATATAAAAAAATATATTCTAACAAACTAATACTACATACAAAAAGCATTGTACAAGTAGAAGCTACAGTGCTTCTACAGTACAAGCTTTTGGCGTAGGGCTCAAAATTTGGGCCTGCCTAAATTTTATTTTTTTTTTATTTTATTTTTTTAATTTTTTATGCATAATTTTTTTTTATATTATGGCACAAAATAGAGGGAAAAAAATATTACAAAAGTACCGATTCAACGTTTAAATATAATCGACATAGTCACAAACGACAATTTTTCTTTAAATACATTAAACAGTGTCATTTAAAAAAAAAAACCTATAGAAAAAAAAAACGAAAGGTTAAACATGAGGCCCAACAAAAGCCATAAACAAAAACAAACTATAAAACATTGAGAACAAAAAAAAAAATAACATCCCCGCAACAAACGCGACGGAGACATAAAACCTCATATAAAGAAAACAAACAAATTATTAAAAGAGAAACGGGAGGAGGAAGATGATGATACACGCACGGTTTATGAGAGATCCAAAGGTCAGTGTACTTTTAAATAATGTGCAGAAACTATACTTTTACCCTATCTTCATAATGAACAACTGTCATATGCCTTCATAATTCTTAGTTGGTTTCATTCTCTATACCTCAAGTAAAGTCATTGTTTTGATTGTTTTTATCGAGGTAAGTGAATGCTTATCTGTACTAATCTAAATGGCATGTTATTTGCTGATTCAAATAGGTATGATGGAATTTGTATTGTTATTGTCTGTTGATGTAAGGACTCTTTGTTTTAAGAATACTCTTGGCTTTTCTGGTAATCTGATTAAGATTTATACTTGCTAAAGCATCATGTTGTATTTCAGGTAATTCCCTTACCATCAAAGTGAGGATTGAAATTTAACTTGAATACATAGATAATATCATAATGAGTTTAATGATAAGTCACCAGCGTTGAAGACGTAGGAATGGGGTCAAGTTTGGAAGGAGTGGTGGTTAAAAGTTTGGCTATTTAAGGACCACGTTGAGATCATCAATAAGAGTAAGATTATCAGTTGCTTTTTAAACTTATTATTATGAGTTCATCTGTTAGTAATAGCTTTATCCATCTTTGTCTTCTATTACGGTTATTAGTTTCTTTTTAAACTTCTTATTATGATTATCAGTTGCTTTAGACACAATCTTCTATTGGTAAAAAAATAGGTGCTACATTTACTCACGTTCATCATCAATTAGAGTAAGAATATCAGTTGTGTTTTTAACTTTTTATTATGATTTCATCTGTTAGTAATATCATTATCCATCTTTGTCTTAGAGGTTAGAAGACACTTTGCAGTCACTTAAAAGATAGTTGATGGTCTATCAATGAAGGATTGGAGAGGTAGAAGAGCTGTTTCTTTCAACATCATTTCTAGCGGCGCGTCACTGTACAAAGGCAAAGGGCAAACATTGTCGCAGGTTGGTTTTGCTATGACAATTAATAAAAGCCAAGGGCAAACATTGTCGCAGGTTGGTTTTGCTATGACAATTAATAAAAGCCAAGGGCAAACATTGCCGCAGGTTGGTTTGTTTCAACAAAGGCCGGTATTCTCACATGACCAACTATATGTGGTTGTGTCAAGAGTCAAAAAGCAAGAAAGAGTTGAAGGTTATTTGTTGCGACAAAGACGGCAACTAAACAAACTCTACAACAAATATGGTTTATAAAGAAGTTTTATTTCGTATTTGAATTCTTTCAACATAGATTTGTGTGTAATTAAACGCTTCATTATCGTTTCAATATATATTACACTATATGTTTTCCTATTTTTTCATTCTTCTGCAATTTTTCTTATGAAGCTAGCCCGCCCATCCGGGCGGGCTATGAAACTAGTCATATTATATACTAATTAATAATGCTCATAACTTTGTCTTTTTCCAAACAATTGTTCATCCTGTCTTAACAATATTCTTCACAGCGCACATGACAATGGCAGCTGATTTGACATCCGGTCATGTTGTAGGTTCATCCATGAATATAATGGATGGATTAGCCACAACTTACACAACAATTGTGAGTCGCTTACATTGCTTAGTTGATAGACCACTAACTCCAGGAATGCCAACCAATGCATCTTTCATGGCATAAAGCTCAACTGTCTCCATGATTTCTTCAATAAATCTTTGTACATGCCATCACAAAATATCACACCTAGTTACCAAAAGTAATTGAATAAATTGAATAAATAATTTATATAGAAATACTTAATAAATATATCTTAGACGTATTTAGTATTTGAATCAACTTCATGATGAAGACGGAGCCAAACATAAAATACGACTGATTCATCAACTGTAATTTCAGGAGTGTGTACATCGCTTTTCTCACAGTAACCTGAAATCATAGAAAATGTATCTTGGACTTATGGGTAACCACCAATTTTAATCTCCCCTTTAATGGTGCCACTGCTTTTCCTTCCAGCAAGAACATCAAGAAGTATTGTTTTGCCGGCACCACTACATCTATCAATGATGTAAGAACATGCTGTCTAAAAGAGCCAGTTATATCAAGAAGCAATTGGAGCCTTTTCCCAATGAATCCATGCTTCTCATTTCCTGACATCAAATGAACAACCACCAAGCTATAACCAAATTAGTTAAAAGGTATTGTCACTATTACTCAAACATTATATCCAAGGTTATAAATAGCGTGAAGCGTGACGTAGCGGCATAGCCAAGCCTCAAGCTTTAGCGTGAGGCGTTGCGTCATAGCGTTTTTAAGGCGTGACTCAAAGCGGCAAAAAATATTTATTTAGTGGTCTACTAGGCTTAAAATTGAGTTATAGAGTTACTAAGCCCGAATCTCATACAACCCAAATTATATATACTTGTAAATAAGCTCAAGTCCAATAAATATCTTTAAAAAATTCAAAAAAAAATAAATCTCTTAAAAGCTTCAAAAAAAGGCGCCACGCCTTGCGCTATAGCGCGCTATATCACGCTTTATTACACGCCACGCCTAAAGAAAATGCCTTGGCCTGTTTCGTAACGTGGAGGCTACGCCCGGCGCTATTTAGAACCCTGATTATATCAAACAGTCGGTGTGCATTAAAAAAGCTCGATTACTGGCACAGCATCTCCAAGCTCAAGGTCCTCTGGATCACCATTTTCATTTGTCCTTATACCTTGCATATATATATATATATATATATATATATATATATATGAGAAATGCTACATCCACCAAAATTTTACAAAAAATTATCCACATAATGACATGGCATGTGAGTTGGACCAATAATTTTGTATGCTTTTTCTCTTTTATCATTTTCATCACCAATATTTGCATAACAAGTGTATGTGTGGATTTCTTTTTGTAAATCTTTTGTGGATATAGCATTGCTCTATATGTATATATATATATATATATATATATATATATATATATATAACCCACCACGTTAGCACATTACTAATTATTTATAACTAACTTTGAGTTACAATAAGCAACTTACATTACTGTCTCATCCTTAGTACTCTTCCTTTTCTAATCATCGTCCATCTTAAAATTATTGCTCATTTCCTGCATAAAATGTGACTTTTCTGGAATAAGAAAAGAGATAAACTTCACCCAATTGATGAAAAAATTATAAAAAGATGAATAATCACATGGGCAGACACGTGTTTATGATCCGAAAACCCGATATCACCATTATCCCGTTCTGTCGATGTTCTATGATGAGGAGGTGGTGCCTAAAATCAAAAAAGTAATCAGGAAAAAAATCATATAATAACATACTTAAACTCAAATCAACCATATTTAACTTGATGTCTCACCATCATATCTATCTCATAAGCATTTTCAGTTTGGTTGAATTTCTAACTAAAGGCTCAGCAAGTCAATAGTGTTTAAGTCATTAGAACTTTAATTACATGGAACTAAATGCTTATTCTTTGAATTTTAAATCAATAGTGCATTTATCTACTTGTAAGTCAATGCATAATTCATAGAAGAATTTAATTGCGTCTATCTACTTGTAAGTCGATGATCTCATTTATATGTTCAAAAAACTTGCCAATACATGAAGGTGAAATAACCTGGTAAGTTGCAGTTAGGTATCCATGAGCCACAATCATTAACAAATCTACGACCACCTACACAAAACACACAAACCAAACTCATTCACACATTATCACAAACACTTGGTGTGCCTCATATAATCAAAGGCAATATTTACGTCAAAGGAATTAAATTAAACAAACACATATGATTAGAATAAAGATTTTACCTCAGTTACATTCAACATCTACAATGAATCACATAAATTAAAACAACCCAAAAACCGTAGTTTAAGAAATAAAGAATTACCGCAATTTTATTTTCCTTAAACACGGTACTACTCTTTTGAATTGTGAAAACCATATATTTTATATGAATATAATCCGGATGTTGAACCACCATACGATTTTCTGATGATGATGGCGGTTTAGGGTTTATGATTGACACAAGGTTAAGGTTTTTGGAATGAAGAGTAGTAGTTGGTCACGTTTAGGTTAGTGACTTTTGAAAAGCCAGGTAATTTACTCGAAAACTAAGGAGCTTATCTCACAACAGTTTGACTATAGGGCATCAGTTCGCCGAGTTGTGATTAGTGTGTGTGGGTTTGTAATTTAATATTTTTTTATGAGTGTTTAAATTACCAACTGAGATATCTTAGAATTTCAATATTATTTTTTGAGTTATGATATTTAGGCCTACATAATAGACTTACAAATAGGCCTACTCTACTCACATGTTGACAAGTTTCAAACACTCATTCTCTCTCCTCATATTCACCAATCAAAATTTAAATTTCACCAATTGTATGTCTATTTTTAGGCACATCACTTAGGCTTAAAAATCATTTTTCTTATTTTTTATAGAGAGTATTTAAAGTCTTTTTAAACTCTACTTTATTGATATATATAGAATAGAGGTGAGTTATTTTGCATACTAGTTTCTCCCTGCATACCAAGGGACAAATCTTGACCATCCATTTCATTAGATTAAAAAGACATGATTTAAGATTAAAAAAACATAGAGGGACCAAAAGTGTAAATTTACTAAAACTCACACTACCACTCCCTCATTATTTGTAGTGTTGCAAAATTTGACCCAAATTGGCAATATTATTGATTTTTTTTGACATTTTGTACGTATTTTTACGTTTTTTTACGTTTTTTTACGTTTTCGTCAGTGTTTTTACGTTTTCGACCGTTTTTTTACGTTTTCGTCCATTTATTAACGTTTTCGTCTGTTTTTTTACGTTTTCGTCTTTTTTTACGTTTCCTCCGTTATTTTACGTTTTCGTCAGTTTTTTTATGCTCCCTGCATACCAAGGGACAAATCTTGACCATCCATTTCATTAGATTAAAAAAATGACAATGATTTAGATTAAAAAACTTTCATACAAGGGACCAAAAATGTAAATTTACTAAAACTCACACTACCACTCCCTCATTATTTGTAGTGTTGGCAAATCTTGCCCAAATTGCAATTAATTGATTTTTTTGACATTTTGTAAGTATTTTTACGTTTCTTTACGTTTTTTACGTTTTTATGCGTTTTCGGCCGTTTTTTTACGTTTTTGTCCGTTTATTAACGTTTTCGTCAGTTATTTTACGTTTTCGTCTGTTTTTTTTACGTTTTCGTCTTTTTTTACGTTTCCTCCGTTATTTTACGTTTTCGTCAGTTTTTTTACGTTTTCGTCCATTTTTTTAACGTTTTCGTCAGTTATTTCACGTTTTCGTCTTTTTTATACGTTTCATCCGTTTTCGTCAGTTTTTTACGTTTTCGTCAGTTTTTTTTACGTTTTGTTCGTTTTTTACGTTTTCGTCAGTTTTTTACGTTTTCGTCTAATTTTTTACATTTTCGTCCGATTTTTTATGTTTTCGTCTGTTTTTTACGTTTTCGGCTGTTTTTTACGTTTTCGTCTTTTTTTTACGTTTTCGTTTGTTTTTTATGTTTTCGTCAATTTTTTTACATTTTCGTCCGTTTTTTTACGTTTTCGTCTGTTTTTTTACGTTTTCGTTCGTTTTTTACGTATTCGTCAGTTATTTTACGTTTTCGCCTGTTTTTTTACGTTTTCGTCTGTTTTTTACGTTTCATCCGTTATTTTACGTCTTCGCCAGTTTTTTTACGTTTTCGTCCGTTTTTTTAACGTTTTCGTCAGTTATTTCACGTTTCGTCCTTTTTTACGTTTTCATTCCGTTTTTTTAGTTTTTGTCAATGTTTTTTACTTTTTTGTCAAGTTTTTTTACGTTCTCGTCACATTTTTTTCTCTTTCGTCAGTTTTTTTCGTTTCAATCAGTTTCTTTAGGGTACGTCTCTAATTTTTTTACATTTCGTTCGTATTATGTTTTCGTATGTTTTTTTACGTTTTTGTCTTTTTTTTTGTTTCGCCTTTTTTTACGTTTTCGTTTGTTTTTTTACGTTTTCGTCCATTTTTTTACGTTTTCGTCCGTTTTTTAACGTTTTCGTCAGTTATTTTACGTTTTTGTCTTTTTTTTACGTTTTCGTCCGTTTTTTTACGTTTTCATCCGTTTTTTAACGTTTTCGTCAGTTATTTTACGTTTTCGTCTTTTTTTCATTATATTTTTCATCTTTTTTTCGTTTTTTACGTTTTGTTTGGTTTTTTACGTTTTCTTGACACTTTCTTTCGTTTTCGCCAAGTTTTTTTACATCTTTACTCACGTTTTCGTCTTCGATTTCGCACGTTTTCGTTTTTTTTTCGCACGTTGTCGCTCGTTTTCTTTCGGTTTCGCACGCTTTCGTTCGCTTTCGCGCTTTTTTGTTGGCTTTTTAGTTGTTTTTCGTCTAGCATTTCACCACTTTTCGTAAATAATCTCGCGCGTTTCGTCAGCTCACGCGCATTTTCAGACTGCTCTCGCACGTTTTTCGCAAACTACTCCGAGCGTTTATGCAAGCTCTGCGCGTTTCGCAAGCTACTAGCGGTTTTCGTGCTTTCGTTACGCGTTCGCCCTTTTCAACAAGATTTCGGAGTCTTTCGCAAGTTGTCTGGCTCGATTTTGCCTTGTTTTCTTACTGTTTGTGGTTCGTTATGTCTGGGGTATGCTCGGTGTCAATCTTTTTAGCTCTCGTGTTGCTTGGTTTTGAGCACACAGTTTCGTCAGGCGGGACCTAGTACGGGGGCTTAGGGGTAGTATCGGTGTACGGGGTGCTTTTTCTGAAGTTTCCATCCGTGGGCTTTTGGGGTGACAGTCGGTGTGCTTACATGGTTTTAAGTTGGGGTGTAGGCACGGGGGCGATAAGCGGGGGGGGCAGGTGGATTTGGGGGGAGGCCGGTGGATTTGGGGTGAGTGGAGGTGTGGTGGAAACATTTTTACGGTTTTCCAAGGGTAATGGTTTACTTGTAATTTTATAAAGTTTAACAAGTATAATAGTGGGTCGTTTGGTGAACGATGGCGGGTTGTCTGATTACGGTTTGTAGACGTTGAAGTGTTGTTGATGTTTATTGTTTTAGAAGTTTATACGTATTTAATAAATACATGTGTACCACTTTTCACGTTTTTAAAAGATGTAGGGGGTGTCATGTGCATTCTTGGGCGTGAGTTTCTATTTAGGGGGTTTTGAGTGTAATTTTCTGAAGTGTTTAAGGGTTTCGTAGCAATTAGAGTAATGAGAGTGTAGTTTTTGAAGATTTAAACGTTAATAGTTGGTGGTTGTGATATTGCGTGAAGTTTGTGTCTGTTAGGGTTTTTGTGTGGAGTATTCTTAGGGTTTGAAGAGTCTAATAGGTTTCCGCGTAATTTGTTTTTAGACGGGGGGGTCCGGCGGGGACGGTTTACTAGTTATTAGTAGTGGTGTGTATGTGATCTAGGTGTGTTGTATTTGTTTAGGGGGGCGGGGTTTTGCATTATGTAAATTTTTTTTTTTTTTTTCTTCTCAAGATGGGGGTGGGGTGGGTACGTCTCTTTGGTGTCTGTCGAGTGTGTCAGCTGTGTGCTTGCCTCATAAGGGTCCCAACTGGGGGTTGGATGTAAACGTGTTCGAGTAATTTTTAAAAGTTGGCTTTATTTTAAATGGAGTTAATAGTCGGGTGTTGTGATATTGTGGCATGGGGTAGTGTATATGTTTAAGGGGGAGGTTATTCAGGTGTGAATTTTTTTATTAGTATTAACGTTTATTAATTTTCTAAGGTGTTATTTTTAGTAAAGTTTTCATCCCGTAACTTCAATGAGGGGTGTGTTCGAGAGTCGATGTAGATATAGGATTTAGACGTGTGCAAAATTTTACAGAATTAATATCATAGTTCAACGAGGTTAAAGGGTGGTACTTTTTTTAGTTTAAAAAACAAAAACCAACCAAAAAACACACCTCACCATAACCCCCCCACCCCATTACACCCCCCCCACCCTACCTCCCAACCCTCCCCCCCCCCCCCCCCCCCCCCTAAACTATCCCCCCCCCCTCCTACCACCACTAACCACTAAAACACCTATACACAAAAAAACCATAAATCACTTAAACTAACTTATAACAATATACCAAAACCCGGTACACCCTAACACTAGGGTATAATATCACAATAGTGGATATTTATACATATACTTTTATAATATATGCAAAAAAACTATTAAACCCTTAACCACTTTAAACCTTATCAAGCAATAAAAACCTTACTTAACACTCACTAATACTCACAATGGTATTAATATCATTAACTTGATATTTTACAGAAAACTTTAGTATATATACCTAAAAACCCTTAAAAACCCCCCTATCCACTAAACAGTTTTACACTAAATAACCTTAATCCTAACCACTAGGTATATTTATACCAAGTATAAATGTATTATATATACACATAAGTTTAAAAATCTATATCTAAACTCCTATACCACCTAGTTATAATATAACAAAAGTGATATAAACATATAAACTATAAAAATCCTATACAAAAAACCCTTAACCCTCTTAATCACTAAACATATACTCCAAAACGTTTAAACCACTAATACTTTATATTAATAATCACAAAGTTGATATATACATAAAACTTTAAAATCTATCGAAACCTAAACCTCTTCTAACCACTAAACCCTATACCAAAAACCCTCTAAACCTCTTAATTTAATAGGTATAATTCACAAGTGATATTCACATAAACTTTTAAATCTTTACAAAATATCCTAAACCCCTATCCACTACACTAAACCATTATACCAAAAACCCTAATCCTAGAAATCACTAAACCTGTATATCCAAAAAACCCGAAAAACCCCAATCACTTTGTATAATATCACAAGTGATACTATCTTTTATAAACTTTAAAACATTTACTAAAAAAATCCTAACCAGTAACCATTAAATTTTATACCCAAAAATAAAACCCTTAACCACTAAACACTTATTCTTAACCCTCAAACACCTAACCACTTAACCTTACAAAACCCTAAAACCCCTAAACACTTAAAACTTATCCAAAACCTAAAACTCTAACCACTAAACATTGTGCCAAACCTAAAAACTTCAACCCTCCTCCCTAACCACTAATCCATCTTATACCTAAACCCTACTAAACTCTAACCCACTAAATCCCTGTGCAAAAACCCTAATTCATAAACAATAGTATATTTCTCTAAGTAGGGTTATAAATAACTTTAAATCTTTAATACCAAAAACATAAACCCTTAACGAAACTACCCTTAATACCAAAAACCTAAACCTCTAAACCCACTAGGTGTAATCACACAGTGATATATATACATAAAACTTTAAAATTTATAACCCTATACCTTAAAACCCCTAACCATAAACTAATATACCACAATACAACGTACAATCCCTAACCTAAAACCTATACCAATACCTTTATAAAACTAAGATCACTCGTAGCTTAAACCAAATATTAACCTCCATTGACTATTGTAGATATCACCGGTGTATAAATAATATATAATATAAACTTCTTCATGTGATAAGTAATATAATGTGACATTAAGTTATGGGTATTTCAAATATAATTAATATCACATGTGAGAAATGCATATAATGTGCACTATTTGTAGATTATTTTTGAAAATCTTACATGCAATCAATGTTATTTAATCACTTGTATAGTTATACTGTAGTAGGTTTTAGATATGGGTTTAAAACATAGTTTTTTATAGTGTTATTATTTTAAATTTTACAAATTATGTTTGATATAGGTTTAGATAATGGTAAAGATGTTTTATTTTTATGTCAAACATGATCAATATTTAATGTTTACACAAATACTTACTACATGCTATTATCATGACATCATGTTGAGTGTTTCGATCGTAAAAATATGTTATTACCAATGTGATTACTTCAAGGGGTTTGATGATAAACAAATAAAATCTTCGATATTCATCATACTTCTATAAAAATAAAAACTAATTTTGATTTTTGAAGGTCCAAAAATTATGTATGATAAAATGGTTAGAAAGCTAAGGATTATGTACTTTTAAATGCCAAAACACGGACGAATCAGTTGGCAGTTCCACACAAATATTTATACCCAGTTTTACGAAAGCACTGTGAAGTGTTCTATCTTACAGATTTAGTGTAATATCACATAATCGGAAATTTTATTTTTTTTTTAATATATAAAACAAATACTGCGACGAGTAAAAACCAAAAAAATACATAAAAAAAACAAAAAAAAAAGTTTGTCGAATGCTTTTTTTGGGATAGTGCCCTCTATTTAAAGATAATTAAATGCTCGTCACGATGGTGTAATTTATAAATCTTAACGTTTTACGGTTTTTGCGGTATGTGATTTTTAAAAATAAGGGTGAAAATGTGTTTTAATTAAAAAACACAAAGGTAAGAAGGGGTGGTGGATGTTTTTTAAGGTTTAATTTTATCCATTAAATAAAGTTAAATCTTAGATTAATCCTCATCATTAGATCAAACTCAAATGGATGGTTGAGATTTGTCCCTTAGTATGTGAGAAGAAACTGGTATGCAAATGAAATTTTCTCATAGATATAGATAAAGATTGCGATAGAATATTTGTACTCATTCAGTCGCAAATTAAATGTTTACCTTTTTATGTTATGTTGTATTAAATAAAAATAATAATTTATTATGTAAGAATGATAAACGAAGGATCATGAGTACACAATAAGCACTATTTCCACAAAGAATCATGAGTGCAAAAGGAGCATAATTTTCACACAAGACTATACATGTAACATGACCACACATATCAACATCAACTATAAGATCATGACCTCACGGGTCAATATAAACATTTAACATAAGCTTTACATTAGCATAACATAAATAACATGAACATAAGATACATGTATTTACACACTTACTTACGCCTCACCTCTATATCATTACTCACCTTTGAATAGACTTAGTGATTTTCGCAAAACGCTTGATGATGGCGTATAATAGGCATACCAGGCCTCTTGGCCTGAGCCGTATTATCACAATGGGCTCTGGGCCCAACTAAACAAATAAGCGGACCAAAACTAAGCTCAGTTCTGTATTGGCTACGGCCTGAATATTACAAGACGGACGCGGACCACTTACGGTAGGTAATCCGCGTCCGCATACACGATAGTAACGGAACCTTGCCCGACAAGGGTTCCATTCCGGCCACTACGATTACAGGCGAAATACTAGGAAACCCTAATACTAGGCTCCCCTATAAATAGGAGCCCTCTGACACACCACAAGGTACAGACTTTCTGACACTCTTTTTTACACACATATTCTCTGACAATATGAGTACTTACTCTTACGCCGGAGTCCAATCGTGGGGTCCGTCCCCACGGTAAGGCTAACGGTTTTTTCTCTTATATGTGCAGGAAATTACCTTTCTTGCTTGCTCTAGTACAAGATCTAATTTACCAGCAGCTTATCGGCCCAGCCTAGTAAGCGTTCCAGTTCCATCACATACCCCGTCACACATTTTGTACTAACAAGTTGGCGCCATCCGTGGGACGCGAATACAACCCCGTTTCCTAAAATACTCACCATGAGCACTAACGAGCAAACTCCCCTTAGCCAGCCCACGTCCGTCGTGAGAAATACGCTAGAGAAGGAGCAAGTTCTGCAAGACTTGGGCATGCCTATTTCTGACGAAGCCCTGCGAGAATATTGTGACAAGAACTATCATCAGATTATACCAATCATAGCTGAAAAGGTGCACCAAGAGAAGGTGCAACAGGAAAAAGCTCAAGGAAGTAAAAGCTCGTCTTAACTTTGAAGAGGCCTCATGACATTCCGAGTCAGGAACACTAAGCAGAATAAGGGACCTCAAGGAAAGGCTCGGACCTAGGCATGCCTGCAGTATGTCCGGAAGTCCTGAGCCATGGCGCGGCCGTTCCAAGTCACCAAGGGAAAGAAGTCCGGAAAGAGAAACGGTGTTCAAAAGGCTGGAGAAGGGTGTATTCCAAAGGCTCGGAGATAAGGAAAAGAGTGCGTCCGCACACTCGAAAGATTCAAGGCGTCGGCCATACCACAGTAGCCGCAGAGACACTGAAAGCTGCTACCAGAGTTCTCGTTCCAGAGAAATAGAATTCACTTCTGAGAAACACCATAACAAAAGTGCATCCTCGGGAAGAAGGGAAGCACTGTCAGAAAGCGAAGGTAGCGCAAAGGGACATTGGAAGTCAAAACCAAAAAGGCAAAAGTCAAGCGTTGAGAATGACGTATCCCAACCATGGGTATGTGAAGAAACAGATCATTTCGCTCCTCGAATCCGTTACTTTGACTTCCCAAAAACCCGAATGCCTAGTCACATAAAGACATATGACGGTAAAGACCCGGAAGATCACTTAAAAATCTTCCAGGCGGCCGCTAAGATGGAACGTTGGGCGATGCCAACGTGGTGCCATATGTTTAATTCCACACTCACTGGTAACGCAAGAGTATGGTTTGATGACCTTCCATAAGAATCAATTGATAGTTATGATAACTTAAAGAAAATATTCCTAGAAAATTACCTCCAGCAGAAAAAATGCATCAAAGATCCGGTCGAAATCCACAACTTCAAGCAGAGAGATGGGGAATCCACGGAAGAATTCGTGCGGAGGTACAAACTCGAATACAGAGACGTGAAAGGAGCTCCGGAATGCATGAAAATCTTCGGATTTATGTACGGAATTACCAACCCCGAGCTAATCAAACGACTACATGATAAAATACCAAAGTTAGTAGACGAAATGATGATGGTAACTACAGCATTCCTCAGAGGAGAGGTAGCGGCCTTTAACCGTGAACGGAAAAAGTCTTTTCCTTCATGGAAACAACAAGAAGCCGGACAGAAGAAAAACTTCAAGAAGGGAGGCTTTCGAAATCAACAAAGGCCGGAGCAAAAACAGGACAGGTTTACCCTTCTCACAAAAACACCCAAAAAAATTCTGGCTTTAGACAAAGGGAAATTTAAGCCCCCTCCGCGAATGACAACCCAGGTAGGAAAAAAACGCTAGCAAATTCTGCGAGTTTCATGGGGAAGTAGGACATACCACCGATGAGTGCATGCACCTGAAGAGGCAAATCGAGGAAATGCTCAAAGTAGGAAAGCTGTCACATCTAATCAAAGAGTTGAAGCAAAGCAATGGGAAAGATCAGACAAAGGCAACAAAAAAGGGGGAAACCTCAGGAAAGGACAAGCCGCAGGCGATACTGATGGTACAACCATGGCAGAAGGTAGCCAGACAAAAGATTACTCAAACTTTCTCTCCGGAGTCAGTAATTTCTTTTCTGCCTCTAGGGGAGGAAGATGGGACGGAGGGTCCCATGATTATTGAGGCCGAAATGGGAGGACATTGCGTGCACCGCATGTATGTGGACGGAGGCTCCTCCTCAGAAATCTTGTATGAACATTGCTTTAATAGATTTCCCCCGGAGGTCAGAAACCAAATGATCCCTGCAACCACACCACTTGTTGGGTTTAGTGGAGAGATAATATGGCCGCTAGGGCAAATATCGTTGTTGGTAAAGATAGGCGATGAAGAACACTCAACTTCCGTATGGAAGAATTTCATGGTGGTAAGGTCACCTTGTCCCTACAATGGAATTATAGGGAGGCCAGGGGTAAGGAGAATCCGGGCAGTTCCATCTACGGCCCACGGAATGCTAAAATTCCCAGTGATAGGCAGAACGGTCACATTACGGAGCAGCAGTATTATTCCACTAGAATGCACAATGGTTTCAGGACCAAGGGTACCGCAGCCCGTAATCAACCAAGTCATAGAAGAAAAGATTCAGGTGGCAATTCACCCAGAATATCCAGAGCAAACTATAGCGATAGGCTCTACGTTGACAGAAGAAAGGCGGAAGGAGTTGTGCGGTTTGCTAAGACACAACCTTGACAGCGGACATGACTGGAGTTCTGCGATACATAGCTGAGCACAGGCTAAATATCCGTAAAGGATGTCTACCCGTTAGACAAAAGAAAAGAGGGCAAGCACCTGAAAGAAATAAAGCAATCTACGAAGAAGTAGAAAAACTGGTGGACGTCGGTATCATGAAAGAAGTCCATTATCACAGTTGGCTATCAAACTCAGTGATGGTGAAGAAACACGAAGACAGATGGAGGATATGCGTAGATTTCAAGGACTTGAATAAAGCGTGTCCCAAAGATGGCTATCCGTTACAGAAATTGACTGGAAGGTAGAGTCCCTTTGCAGATATCCGTTTAAATGTTTCTTTGACGCATACAAAGGGTACCATCAAATACAGATGGCAAAAGAAGACGAGGAAAAGACAACATTCATCACAAGCCAAGGAATATTCTGTTACTCAAAAATGCCGTTCGGATTGAAAAACGCTGCAACAACTTATCAACGCTTGGTGGATAAGGCCTTCCAAAAACAAATTGGCCGAAACTTGGAAGTATATGTGGATGACCTAGTCATTAAAAGTCATATGGAAAAAGAAGTAATCATAGACATAGAGGAAACGTTCAAAACCCTTAGAGGAATAAACATGAAGTTAAACCCAAAAAAATACGCCTTTAGGATGAGAGAAGTCACCTTCCTGGGGTACAAAGTGAATGCTAACAGACTAAGAGTATGTCCGGACAAGGTGGAAGCAGTCCACAAGTTTACCATCTCCAAAAGTGTTTTTTTAAAGGACGTGCAAAAACTAATGGGAACTAGCAAGCTTAATCAGTATTCGTCTAAATCACCAGAAAAATCAATGCCCATCTTTAAAACTCTATAAGAAGTGTACGAAGAAAAAGCGAATCCAATAGACCGCAGGAAGGCATAAATGGCATTAAATGTAAATGAAAAAATTGATACCGAATTACCCATGTTAAACCCAACCAACATACAAAGATGTGGAACTGATCAGTAGAATGTGCAGCTCAAAAGAAGCCATCAAATGCGGTCCAGATGACGAAAGGAACGGGAAGCAAATCCTAACTACTTTCTGTTACTGTAAATTTACAGGCCCGGAAAGTGAACTACACACTAATGGAAAAGCTAATACTAGCTTTGATAAGTGCTAGCAAGCGACTAAAAAGATATTTTCAGGCACACACAATCATTGTAATCACGGACCAACCAATAAAACAGATACTGTCAAACCCGGAGGTTTCAAGAAGATTGCTCAAATGGAGTTTCGAGCTGGAAGAACATGACATCCATTACAGACCAAGAACGTCAGTCAAGGGGCAGATTCTAGCAGACTTCATTGTAGAGCATTCGGAAGACGACTCCTCGGATACACCCATGGAGGACAAGGAAAAACTGCCAGATCTATGGGTACTGTTCACTGACGAATCATCGTGCGTAGACGGTTCCGGAGCTGGCCTAATTATTATGAATCCAGAAGGAATGGAATTCACATATGCTCTACTGTTCAGGTTCAATGGTACCAATAACGAAGCAGAGTACGAAGCATTGATAGCTGGCCTCTGGATTGCAGAACAAATAGGAGTAAAAAACCTTCAAGCAAATGTAGATTCTTGGCTCGTAGCTAATCAAGTAAATGGAATTTACGTAGCAAAAGAGCCAGGCATGACCAAATACCTGGAGAAGGTAAAAAACCTCGCCAACACTTTCAAAGAATTCTTCATCAAACAAGTACCCAGAGGAGAAAACAAAAAAGCAGACACGCTAAGTAAGTATGCATCTACCTGCTTCGCCCACCCTAAGCAAGCAAGTGCTTATAAAAGAACTCAATGAAAAATCAATAGATGCAAAGGAAATACTAGCGGTGTAGAAAGAAAGAAGAACTGCACATGGTTTGACTCCAATTTATAATACCTCACTAAGGAAATTCTTCTAGAAGAAAAAGGAGGGCAAGAGCTATAACGTTGCAATGCATGCAGGTATGCCGTGGCAACGGAATACTGTACAAAAAATCCTGCCACGGTCATTCTGCGATGTGTTGGGCCGCTGCAAGCAAACTACGTTTTGAGAGAGATCCATGAAGGATCATGCAGCATGCATGCGGGACCAAGATCCGTAGTGGCAAAAGCTTTAAGATCAGGGTACTACTAGCCAACTATGCACACAGACGCTAGAACTTGTAATAAGCGGAATGTAGAAAACGAGCCATGTTCACCGCCCCGTACCAAGAAACTCCACACATAAATTGACGCCCATTATACATCTCCATGCCATTTTACAAATGGGGATTGACAAAGCTAGACCCTTCCGGTAAAGTCAAGTTCCTAATAGTAGCAATTGATTATTTCACCAAATGGATAGAAGCAAAACCTATGGCGACTATAACAGGAGCCCAGGTTAAGAAGTTTATGTGGGACAACATAGTGTGCAGATTTGGTCTCCCAGGAGAAATAATATCTGACAACGGAAAATAGTTCAGGGATAACCCATTTAAAGACTGGTGCGAAAAGCTACGTATCCTCTAATGCTTCGCCTTAGTTACCATCCCAAGCTTACTGCTTGGTAGAAAGGCAAATATGAGTCTGGTGAAGGAATCAAAAGCACGGTTAGAATAAAGAAGCAAAAAATTAGCAGAAGAAGATATCACATGTCCTTAATGTGCCACATCTACTATGATTCAATTCAAGTAACGGAGAAACACATATCTCCATTGACGTATGGACCGGAACATTATTCCAGTGGAGATCGGCATGCAAAAACCCCCACTTGAGGAAAACCCCCCCCCCACTGCCCTGAAGTGATATGATCAAAAACGATGAAGCCCTAGAAATTAACTTGGACCTTTTGGAAGAAAGAAGAGAGCAGGCAGCAATTCAAGAAGCAAAAAGCAAAGCCAAGAGGGAAAAATACTACAATGCTAGGGTTCCCAGCACAAGTTTCCGTTCGAAGCAAGCCATGCGGAAGATGGAGGCAAGCTCAGACCTAAATGGGAAGGACCATATGAGGTCACGGAAGCATTAGGCAAAGGAGCGTACAAACTTAGAGACCGCAATGGGAACACCCTGCCACGAACATGGGACATCTGCAACCTTAAGAAATGCTATATGCATGAAATGTAAGCACCTTTCCCACGCAAGATAAAGCAGCAGAGAGGGCACTGCCTAAACTTTCCTTATTGTAATGTCTTTTAGTTTTAATGAATGAAAAAGTGAAGCCTAGCTACTTTCACAAGTTTTTACTTTAATCTTTTGTTTACTTTTTACTTTGTAAAGTTACTTGAATATTACGTAAATTGGTAAGATGTGCGCGCTAAGGGGCATGACCTTGTAAACATTATCACGTATAATAAGAGGAATGAGTAACCTAACAAATAACTTAAGTACATAAGAGGTATTGCAAGCCCAGTACTGGGAAAATGACTTGCAAGCATTTTTCTAAGACTATCATCACAAACGTACAATAGTGGTATTAAAAGATAGCAATCAAAGCATACTAGCAAAATACAAAGCTGCTAAGCGTTACATAGATAGACATCAGTGTTAAACCAACAAAACAATACAAATTGTTGAAAGTACACATACCGCCACAAAAAGACCACAAAGGTCGCGGTAGAAACAAAAAGAAAAATATGAAACTCCATCATAATACCATAGCAGTAAACCAACAACCCCGGAGAGGTCCTAGCTCTTCCTTCTCAAGAGGTCACGTGAGGGGATCATCGTTGTGGCTGCTCGGCATCCACAAACTTGGTACCACTTGAAAACTGAGCCTATGAAGGACACCGTCAAGAGGAGGCAAAAGGTCGTTGAAAGAGTAAGTGTGGGGGCAGACAGAAGTACTGGCCTCGCAGTTAAACTTTTTGAAGATAAAGCTCAACAATACGATCATGACATCCGTGTAGCGACAACGCTTCTCCTTAACCTCCCCCTAAACCTTTACACCCGCAAGTAAAACAACCTCGAGAGAAGAAGATAAGAAGGTCCTCCGCAAAGGACTACATATTGTCTTCCGGCCTGTGGATGGGAGCATGATTAGTTCCGGACAGGCTCAGTCGTTCGCTCTAAATGACACTGCCAAAACACCCTCCAACAGATAGAATCACATGGTCCAACCAATGCTTGAGTCCTTAATGCATTCAACACAAAAGCATAGAAAAGTCCACAACGCCAAGAGCGTTCACGTCATCAACATTTTTTCTTTTCGGAAGGATCATAACTTCGACCACAATACAATATACCCCCCACCTTTCCATGATCAACCCCCGCCTTCAACCCATCCTGAATACCTTTATTAACCATACAACCAATGGCCTGCCCCAGAGCTTGGAGATACTCAAAAGACTGCAAGCACTTAAGAATAACAAGTTTAATACCACGAGTTAAGAGCCATCGTCGTCCGGATATGGTGGTCAAGAAGCGAGGATAAAATTATTCATCAAGATGGATAGCCATTTTCGACAATTGAGCATCCAATTCCGCAACCCTGTCACCCAGAGCCTTTGCTTGCTGATTGGTATAAAACCAACACACGTAATAATATAATATACAATATGATAGAAAATTATCAAATTACCCTTGAGGACAAAGGTAAAAAGGAAAATCTTCACAAATATATATATAATATAATACGTATATTAACCGGGAAGTATGATTCCTGGGTCGTTATTCCCCAACGATTTGTGAAATTGAAACCACGTTTGTTGTTCGGACAATGATTTGAATTGGAAACAAATATTAATTTGATTATCTACTTCTACAAATTAAAATAAGCAATTGATAACAATTAAGCATGAAAACAAATAACGAGAAATCAAACTTTAACTAAAAACGCAAAACAGGAACCCTAAACAGCAGTTAAAAACTCTAAATTTCTAAAATTAAACCTAAATTGAATTTTTCTTTTTAAATAGACTTAATTGACTGAAAACTAAGTTTAAAGAAAACTAGAACAAAAACAGATTTGAAATGAGCTTTAAAACACGAAAAATGAGAACGGAAACAAATCCCGTTCTTTAAAAATCGAATTTTTGCAAATTAAACCCTACGAAGGCAAAACTAATTTTCCTAGAAACTTATTGATAAAAGAAAATTTTCTAAAAAAGATTTATATTTTTTTGATTATTTTTCTATTTTTTATGATTGTTTAAAGTTTTTAATAAAAATAAATGTTTAAAAATACTAAACTAATTATAAAAATTCTAGACAAAATACAGAAAATAGCTTATACTAATTAGAACCTAGGAAAAATAAACTCGATTACACAGCTTAATGAATAAGCCACGGAATAAGCTAAAACAGCTTATAAAGCATATGAGGGAAAAAACGTATATAAAAGTTAAATAGTGTAGATCTATAATGAAAAAGACCTCAGGGCGCAGTGGTAGTGAGTGTGTGGTGTGTGTTGTTATAAAGGGTTGAGGATGTTGAGGTCGAGGGTTCGAGCCTTGCTCACCCCTGATTTTAACCTTCCCTTTTTTTTATTTTTAAAAACTTATAAAAGCAAAGTTTTAGAAAAATTAAAAATAAGCACTTTTAATAAAAGAAATTTTTTATGAAAAGCCTTTAATAAGCTGAAAAACAGCTTTAATCCTAACAGATTACTTAAACTAAGTTATTTTTGGCT
>BQNB010055288.1:0-39173 GCA_026074375.1 Tanacetum coccineum
ATTTTTTACTTTCCTATGAAATAAGAGACTGGTCCAAGAACACACAAAATACTGTTACTGATTTTCTAGTCTTAGGACATTTTGCCCAATCTACATCAGCATAAGCTCTCAGTTTTAAAACAGAGCTTATGTTGAAATGCAAACAAGAACCAGGAGACTTTTTTAAGTATCTTAAGACTCTTAAGGCAGCTTTATAACGAGATTATAAAGTACTGTGCATGTGCTGACTTAAGCAATGCACAACATAACTAATATGAGGCCTTGTATGAATTAAATATATCAATTTACCAACCAATTTCTGGTAACTAGTAAAATCTTTAAGATACTTATCTTTGTTAGTTTCCACACAACTTAATACATTATTTTTAAGAAAAGGAATGTCAAAGGGTTTAGCAGTAAGCAATCCATATTCATGCAACAATTCTAAACAATACTTTCTCTAGGACATACATATACCTTTATCATTTCTCAAAACCTCTATTCCTAGAAAATATTTTAACTCACCCAATTCTTTTATAAGAAATTTAGAACTCAAAAACTTCTTAAACTCATCAAATTCAGACTCATCATTACCCGTAATAACAACATCATCAACATATACAAGCGAAGCAACAAATAAACTGCCTTTCCTCTTGACATATAAAGAATAATCGAACTTGATTTGTTCAAAGCCATGCTCAACCAAGGAAGTGATAAGCTTTGCATTCCACTGTCTTAAGGCTTACTTTAAACCATATAAGGATTTATTAACTTGCAAACCTTATTTTTATTAACACTATCATACCTTTGAGGTAAAGACATATAAACATCTTCATTTAAATCCCCATATAGAAAAGCATTATTAACATCCAGTGGATACAAATACCAAGACTTACTCACAGCAATACTAATCAAACACCTTACAGTGACCATTTTAACAACTGGAGTGAAAGTTTCATCATAATCAAAACCTTCCTTTGATTAAACCCTTTTGCAACCAATCTAGCTTTATACCTTTCAATTTCACCAGAAGCTTTATATTTTATTTTTCATATCCATCTACATCCAATAGGTTTTCTACTAGGAGGTAAATCACATTCAGTCTAAGTATTGTTTCTATTTAAAGCTTCAATTTCATTATTCATGGAATCAACCCAATTAGGATCTTGATAAAGCATCACTAAGATAAGTAGGTTTAACAGACTTATTCAGAATAGAAGCAAAACACAAATTAGCACCTTTCAGATTTGAATAACTTACATATTTCTCAATGCCATATCAAACATTAGAATTTAACACATAATCATTTAATCTAAGAGGCAACTTAAACTGCCTACTAGATCTTCTTAAACCATGGTCTGTACATCATCAAAACTTCCAATATTATGAGTTGACTTAGAACAATTATTAGAATTATTTCCCTTATACCATTTTTGGTCATCAAAATAGGTTGCAGATTGCCATCCTTCATGATACATACCCTGTGTAGAATTTGTTGAATCATTTAAAGGTTGCAAACTGCCATCCTCACTGATGAATCTTTCTCATCATCATTGGGACTTTGTGGCATAAGACTATTAAAAAAAATTCAAATGGTCAACTTCATTTGTATATTGTACATCGGTTGAATCATAGGTTTTCTGCTTAAAAAGAAATATATTTTCATAAAATCTTACATCCCCAGAAAAAAACATATTTTTGAATCCAAACTTAATAGTTTATATGCCTTCTTAATAGTAGAATATCTAACCAAAACACATTTTTTAGACCTATAACCTATTATGGGACACGTATCAGGTATTTTGTCAAAATAAGTAGAAACACTTTAGACTATCTATTATATACTATCAAAATGTGATAGAAATTCTGTGGTTTTTTTTTGTGGTTTTTTATTCCATCTCAAATAGGAATTGTTACTGGGTATACTGATGTGGGATGCCTGCTAGTTATGTGTTTGGATTTAGTTGTCTAACAAGCGGTTGATCTCTGAGTACACATCCGTTCAACTATTATATTTTAATAGTATTTACCACTTTGGTTTTGTATACTGTAGGACGAAGTGGAGGAGAAATTGTGTTTAGTTGGACGTTGTTTCAGATGGATCATGACGTGGGGGAGTCGGTGGGGGGGGGGTGATTGGGGTGAGTGCTCCTTAGTGGGGGGTGGATGTTGGACAAGTTGTGATGTTTATGAGGGTGTATGGGGGTGTGGTTAATGGTGCGGGAGACTGTTTTGATCATGGTCTTGGTGGGGGGTGGGTAGTGGTTTATGAATTTAGAGTGTGGTGAACACTCGGTCATTGTGTTTGGTTAAATTTTATGCTTTGACTGCGTACGTAGTTTGGAATTTGTATACCTTATTCTGAAGTTGGGGTTGTGTAGCTGGAAGGGGTGTTGGGGTGGAGTAGGTGGAGTGTGTTTATGATGGTGAGACGGGTGGGGTGTGTTTGATGGTTGGTGGTTTGTGTTTAGGTTGTTGTTTGGGGGTGTGTTGTGTGTGGGTTGGGGGTGTGTATGGTGTGGGGGGTGGTTGTGTTGGCTGAGTTGGGTGGTGTGGTTGTTGTGGTGGTGGTGGGTGGTGGGGTGTGTTTTGGAGGGTGTTTGGAGTGGATTGTGTTGGGAAGGAGGATAAAGTTTGATTATGTTGACGGAGTTGTTGGCTAAGGTTTTAGGGAAGCGGAGACGAGGGAGGTGGGGGGTTGGGTTTTAGGGTTAACAGTGGGGGGTGGGTGGGGATGTAAGATGAAAGTGTTGGCTTGATTTTTTTCATTTATAGAGATTTATTATTATTAAGTCGCTTTAGTCACCAAATTCTTAATTATAATTTATTACACACAAATCTATTTCGTATTTGGTTAAACAATGTTTCCTATCCAAAACATTATTTCCTTTGTTTTAGTTTTTTACTTTGTTGAGATAAAACAAGGGGGATATAGGTTCCTCCTTGTTTTGTCTAGCTTCCTATTTATTGAAAGAAAGACCCTCCACTAACAGGCCACCCCATACAATGTTCTTATAATATCGTAAAATCTTTTTTAACACAGATAGAGCTTGGTATCAGCAGGGTTATGTGTGTAGTTGTCGTTTGACCAAGCGTTGTGTGTTATTGCCATAGCAGTAGTTTTATTTTTAGTACCATGAAAAGACATGATCATATTAGACTTAAACCAACAACACAACTCATCACTTTTAGTCAAATAGATATAAGTACACCAGTTTTTCACTGACAGTCTCCAAGATGTTCTCCCTGTTCTTAGTCTTGAACATTTATAGCAATCTATCCTCATTGTGGAACCATTGAAACCATTAATGTGGATGAATACGGTCTTCTTTGATTCTTGAAGTTTATGTAAAACTTTCAAGTTTTCCTTATTCTCGCTCTTTCTTTTCTTCCACCTCTCCCTCTACTTTCAAAAGAACATGTTGTGTAATCGATTCTATTAATGATCGAAGACAATATGTAGGATGGGGAAGACGTGGTGATGCGGGGAGAAGCAGTTTAGACATATTTTTGAATCCAAACTTAATAGTTTATATGCCTTCTTAATAGTAGAATATCTAACCAAAACACATTTTTTAGACCTATAAGACACTTATCCTTATTATTCAAAATAGTAGAAACATAGACAATCAAAACACATCAAATGAGAAATATTAGGTTTTTTATTATGATCCAACTCAAAAGGAAATTTTACATTGTATACAGATGATGGCAGCCTATTTATAAGATAGACAACAGTTAGAACACAACCAGAACAAAAACTTAAAGAAATTCCCCATAGAAACATAAGACTCCTTTCTACATTGAGAAAGTGTCTATGTTTCCTTTTAACAATCCTATTTTGCTGAGGTGTATGAGCACAAGAGGTTTGATGCATAATTCCCAGATCACAAAACATAGTATACATTTTTATATTAACAAATTATGTTCCATTATCAGACATGACAGTTTTAATTTTAACATAAAACTCTTTATGAGCCAAGTCAATAAAGGAAACAAAAACATCAAAGACATCATCCTTAGTTTTGACTAAGTAAACCCATACAGCCGTAGAGAACTCATCAACAATAGTCAAGAAGTACTTAAAACCTTCTCTGCTAGGAACCCTGTTAGGGCCCCACAAATCAAGGTAAACAAGTCCACCAACAGTCTTAGATTTGTGATCAGACAAGGGAAATGGTTCCCTTGTTTGTCTAGCCCTATGAAAGACCTCACAAACAGGCACATAAGAGTTCTTATAATAATTAAATCATTTTTTAACACAGATAGAGCTTGATCAGACACATGAAAAGACATGATCATATTAGACTTAACAACAACACAATCATCACTTATGTCAAATAGATATAAACCACCAGTTTCACTACCAGTCTCCAAGATTTTCTCCCTTTTCTAGTCTTGAATATAGCATCTATCATCATTGTAGAACCATAAAGTGGATGAATACGGTCTTTTCGACTTCTTTGAAGTTTATAAAACTTCAAGCCTCAAAAAACCGAGTGGTGTAATGATCTACTTAATGATGAAGACAATATGTAGATGGTGACAGAGAGAGAAAGATACCACAATATATACTGGTTCGGATGGGGGATTTATACCATCCATACGTCTAGTTGCGAATCCAAGATACTTGTACTATTACTCTAGTATAATCCTTATGGTGGACTATAAACCGTATTACAACTTCGCTCCACCGATATGCACTAAGATCGACGCTCACTAAGAAGAGCTACTCCCTACAGTATTCCGACCTCGAAATCCACCCCTAAGAACCCGTGATTTGACTTTCTTCTAGGATCACTAAGATCAATTAGTACCACTAAGAACTTCCCCTTGGAAGCTTACCAAAACCCCAACTAGATCCCCAATGATCTAGGCTTGATCACTGAGATACAAGACTTCACTTACAACCAAATTAAATAAAAAGTTGATTGTTCAAATCAAGTCCTAACCTAACGTAGAGTCTTGATTCTAATAGAAAGGGTATAAGAAAGAAGACCATCGAGTAATAACACACAAGTATGGATTAGGTACTTATGTATCTCTCTTGCGGAGATGTGTTCTTCAATATAATGATAGATTGAGAAGTTAAGAACACAAGAGGTGTTAGACTTAAATGATGTGAGAAGAGAAAAGAGAGGAAATAAAAAATAGAAAGAGGTGAGGAATACAAGATCTAAGGAAGGGTATTTATAGGCCAAGAACCTAAATTGGTAAAAACCAATTCGAGTGTGGCTTGTTGCCCACGCGTCAGCGCGTGACTAACGCGTCAGATAACCGACATTGTTTCTTTAGGGTTTTGGCATTTTAAATACCCGTTTGTTAAATCCTCAATCACGTTTTGACCTTTCTACTATTCTTGCACTCAAGGTCAACCAACTCAAATAGTAATTTGATAAAAATGTTTGTAACTTATTAAAGAGAAGATTTGGGGATGTTTGTCCAACTTCAAGGAGATAGGAAAGAACCATTGCACAAAGGGTATGTTTGAGTATTCCACACATGTAACTGGCTTAGTTAGAAACTAACCATGGTTAAGTGGATGAGTTGGCATAATTAGGATAGAAAGAATATGCTAAAGGAATAAAGAATATGCTAAAGGAATATTCATTTGCTTGGAGAGGAAGCGTGGATGTTGAGAGGGAGAATTTGAATTTCAAATTCAAATTATCGCATGTGGGATATATGTGAGTTGGCTTGATGTGATGGTTTTGAGCCTTGGTTTGAAATTCAAATTTCAAATTTGAATCTAAGGATAAGGGTGTGAGTTGGAATGAGGTGGATATGAGTTGGATTGGATGTGATGGTGATGTGATAGAATGGAGCTTCAGATTTGAAATTCAAAATTCAAATGTTAGGAAGGGTAGAAGTGTATAGGAGAAGTTTGGTGAGTGTGTGAGGACTTGGATTTCAAATGTAGAAGTGTGTATAAGAGAAGAGTATGTGAGAAGTTTTGAGTGTGTGTGTAGTCTAAAATTCAAATGGGAGTGTATGTGAGTGAGGAGATGAAGAAGAGAATGAATAGGAAATGTGTGGTAGAGAATGTTATGATGTGATGTATAGGAGCCTATGTTGGAATGTTGGGGGATAAGAAGTACAACAAGATACAATGTGTAAGGGAATGTGAGTTTCCATGTAGGAGGATAAGATTTAGAGAAGGTTTAAGTAGTGAAGTTTTAAGGTATATAGTTGTGAGGAAGATAGGAATAATTAAATGATTTATTATGGGATTAATCATATTGCCATTAAGGAAGAAAATACTTGGGCAATGATGATTACTAGATGATTTAGGAAATGAGAAGGAATGCTTAGATTGTGCGGAGAGCTAAGAATAATAATTTGATTTGGGAAGAAGGAATTAACAAATGATTAGAGAGTGTTTAAGTGAGAAGTAAGGTATAGGTGATATGTGAGGAATAAATGTGAGAGTTTGTAAAACATATATGTATGAATGGTAAGAAGGATCAAAGCATAATTAACCTTTAATTACCACAAACTCAAATAGTCATTAAGACTTAATCTATGATCATTAACAATGGATTTAATCACTAATCATCTTGATGCAAACAAGCTAAGTGTTTTGCACATCAAGTAAAGCATATCCCTTAATGGGAAATGATGCATTTACGCAAAGTGATCTTTGACTTAGTTTGACCAATAAGGGACTAAAACTTGTTACGTGATTGGGAACAACGTAAATATGGATTAAGGTTAAATGAATACTTTCGTTTGATGGTATGTTGAAAGTATATTCATACTAGGTTATAAAATAAGTTTCGCCTTGGCTAGAGGCGTTTGATAAAAGAAATGAGTTGGCGTTTTATTGAAAAACATGATGATTTGTTTTTGCTCCTTTCTAAGTCTAAACCTCATTTGGAGTGTTCCTGATTGCTCAAGTATCATGTACATACCTTTATTGAAGGATCCACATATGTCGGGTAAGAGGAAAGCCGACATGTAAACTCCGTAAAACGAACTTCGAGAGTGGCGCACTAGCCACGTGTTAACGCGTGACCAGGCTATTGTTTGTTAAGTGTTAACGTTTATTTGTCATCGTCAAAACACAAAGGAGATCTTAGTCAATGTTGCCCCAACACTCATCAAAACTAACAAACATTTTACTATCTCTAATTAGTTTATTGACAAACAACAAACTAACACAATATCCAGTACCACAAGCACATCATACAAAAGCACATTGTTGGTTAACTTTAAATTCCAAACATGACTAATAGTGGCCAAAGTACCAGTAGGTAGGTGTGTCAGTAGGGTCGGGTTGACCCGACCCAAACCCGATAAGCCTTATAGGGTCGGGTTAAATAAGGTTGAAAACATTTATCGGGTTGGTTTGACCCGAACCTGATAACTCGATAGTGTTATAGGGTCGGGTTCAGGTTATGTTATATCTCTTATCGGGTTATCGGGTTAACCCGATAAGACCCGATACCTTTTAATGCGTTCTGTTTAACTTTAGCCCAAATCAAACATGAACTTTGTCTAGGATAGCTACGTCAGTTATACATATCAAATCTCAATTGTTTAGCTAAAGAAAAAAACTAGTATAATTGTCATCAACTTATTAACAGGGAGTTTGGTTCAAAGTACGTCTTAAGCCATCTTCCAATTGATGATATCAAACTCCTGAATTAAAGTGTATAAACCTTTTACCAAATCATTAACACTCACTCCGAGGATATACCGCTTGTCAGTAACTAACATCAGTATGTATTTTCATTTTGGAAATTAGTCATTTCGGGCACTTCAAATTTTTGGTATCATTTATTAAGCCTTGCTACTTTCAATTTCAACTGGGTAAAATTTTAAAATGTTACAATAAGTATTTAGGCTACAATATTATTTTAGTTGAACTAAAAAAGTCAACCCGAGTAACCTGACCCGATATAACCCGACCCGATATCAACCCGAACCCGATAACCCGATTCCTTATCGGGTCGGGTGACGGGTCAATTTTTTGTAGCTTAAAACCCGAATCAACCCGACCTGATAGACCCGATAAACCGACAACCCGACCCGATAACACCCCTACCAGTAGGATGCCCAACAATAATTTTTAACTCAGAAATATTAACAACATTAAACATGTCAGTAGTAGAAACAGTTAAATGCTAATTAGCACTAGAATCAATAATCCAACCTTAGGTAATGGTGTTAACACATAAACTAGAATAAGCAAAGAAATACTTAGAGAAATTAATGTTGAATCAAACAATACCATTAAAAAAGTGATGTATTACCTGCCATATTGGCATGAATATTAGCAGAAGGAGTTTCATTAATTATAGACAAAATTTTCTTCATATGTTCAAAGGTAAAACCAGGAGAAGAATTTCCAGAAGTTTGTTTTTCATTATGTTTAACATCAATATTAGCACTGAACCCTTGTTTGACATAATTAGAAGACCTTTTAAAACTAGGAGGAAAACCAATCAACTCAAAACATCTTTCTATAGTATGACCAATCTTTCTACAATTTTTACAATTAAGGTTAGGATTAGGCCCTCTATTGCCAGAACTAGTACCAATACCATTCCCATTATTATTACTTCTGGTGTTATTGGTATTAGTATGAAAACTTCTTCTATTATTGGTAAAAGACTTAATATAAAAAAAGTAGCATTCATTTTAGACTTAGTAACACCAAATGTTTCAGGAACCCCTCTATAGGATTATTCTCTTGACATAGTATTATATGCATCTTTCACATCAAGGAGAGGATCCCTGGTGAGAAGAGCACTTCCAACAGGCTGATAAGCATCATCAAGACCCATTAGAAACTACACCGGCTTCATAAGTTGCTGATGCAAAAGTAACTCTTTAGCATCACAAGAACATTTACCTTACCAAGTACACTTAGGCAGTTTAGTAAGAGCATCAAATTTTCTCCATAGAGAGTTTAGTGTGTGATAATAATCAGCAACAAAACTAACACCTTGTTTATAAGAATTAATCTTTTGAAGTATACTATACATAACATACCCATCTAATTTATCATAAGTTTCTTGTAAATCTTTCCAAACATGAGCAACATTTTCAAAATAAACCAAACCTATATAGACATCTTGAGAAACAGAGTTCATAATCCAAGTTAAGACCATAGCATTACATCTATCCCATTGAGCAGTTAACACATCACTAGTAGCATAAGACTCTCTTAAACAAGTATTATCAACAAAACCATATTTATTTTTAGCCTGTAACGCTAATTTTATAGCACCACACCAAATTTTGTAATTTTCAACACCAAGAAGCTTAAAAGGAATTTAAATAGAACTACTATTGTTACTATTTTGAACATGTAAGGGATTGCCAACATCTAAATTATTAATCAACACAGTAGAACCAGAAGGGCCGCCAATAGCCATATTAACAGATAACAATGAGAAACAAACAACGGAATAATTAGAAAACAGACAACAGAAACAAACAAGAAAATCGATCAAGAAAACCAACCAAAATAACTAATATCACAAATAACCACCAAACCAATGTTGCAACTCCACATGACTAACCTAGATCCTAACCTCCAGCAATCTAGACCAAGAACAATAACAAAAATAAAACTATACTAAAAACACACACCTAAGTTTAACAAGATCCCTATTGAGAAGACTAGGATTCGCCAGAGCAGGTTTCCACACCAATCAAGTTGAAAGGTCAAGGTGTTAACCAACCTGTTTGCACCCTCTCAACAAAAGAACTGTAAAATTTAAAGGAAGGAAATCAACTTACAATGCAATGCGGCGGAAAAACGAGAACAACCACCTGCACCCTTAATTCACTAAGTCAAGAGTTACAAATGGTAAAGAATGAGCCCAAAATCAATAAAGAACAAAAAACCCCAATTAAGAAAAATTAAGGTTTCAAGAAACCTTGATTAATCACAAACCACAAAATACTAGTTTGAAACCCAAAAAGACAAATCCCAACACGGTCGTTGATCTCCAACACTCAATTCATCAAATACACCACTAGATCAAGAAACCCCCAAATTTTAAAAAACCCTAGAATCAAGAACTTCATGATTCAAAGCAACTTGGCTCTGATACCATGTAAGCTATATCAAAACACACCAAGAACAGATTGTTGCAATCAACCTACCTCCCTACGTGCACTCTTTTATTACTATTAAAAATCAAGAAGATAAGTCCACAAATGTGTGCTTACTAATTAATACAAAAGACAACGATAATCCCCACCAGGTGGATCTTATCAACCTCACTACAAAGACTCTCAATCACTCAAACTATTTGTTAGCCTCAAAATATTGAGTCGAACAAAGGAAGTAAAAGTCATTATGAAATATGACGAAAGGAAGTAAAAGTCATTATGTAATATGACGGGTCTTTTCATTTATGTAACTTTGTAATCAATGTAATAGGCTAGTCGAGATTATGGGCTCGAGGTTTAATCTAACCTTGTATGTGTTTCGGGCCAAAATCCCAACCAAAGCCGAGCCTGGCCTAACACTATGTAACTAGGTGTCCCTATTAGGTTTTAAGCCCTATAAATACCCCTCTTTACACATGAGAGGGGGTTGGTTGTCTGTGTTTTCTCCTCACTTGGTGTAATACAACATCCCTTCATCTCTTTCTCTCTCTACTTTTCTCTCTACTTTTCTTTCTACATTTCTACCAAATAGTGATCATGTTTATATAGAATGGTGTTAGTTTAGGAGGTCCAACAAGTAGTATTAATCGTCTGGGGTAGATTTGGGTGTTTGTGGTTGTGTTAAGCTTATTTTCTAGCTTATTTTGTGGCTTTTGTGTGCTAAAACATCACGTTATCATGTTTTTCACAAAAAACATATAGTTTTGATCTTTAAATGATTACTTTTGTTAAAGTGTGTATTTTTATATGTTAAAAACGTGTTTGTGATTAAGATATTAGTTTAAAATATCGTTTGTGGTGTTTTTGAAAGAAGCGAATTTGGAATAAAGTATACAAGGACGATTTGTATCATGAAACTAGTGAATCTAGTTTGCATCTAGCGAATGTGTTTGAAGGTTTAAGAATAGTGAAACAAAGAAAACTTGTGAACCAAGTTTGATACGTTTTGAACATGCGATCCATGTTTTGATACTAGCGAATGTACTTAAGTTTAAAAGAAGCGAGTCTAGTAATTATTTCAAACAAGCGTGTTGTTTTGATACAAGTGAAACAGAAAGAAGCTTATTTGAACATGTGAACCATGTTTTAGTTCTTTGAAACAAGCGAACCAAAGTTTTACAAAAAAAGCAAGTCTTGCAAGTTTCAAATCAAGCAAACCAGATTTTGTCTAAAATCAAGCAAACGTGTTTTGTGTTTGTGAAAAGCGAACCAGGAATAGCGAACGGGTAAAGTAGCGAACCAGGACTTGTAGAAAACAAGCGAACGAGCTACGTAAAAAAGAAGCAAACCAGGACTTGAAGAAACAAACAAACGTGGGCTTATTTTAGTTTTAGGTGTGTTACAACTCGGTAAATACCGAGTAAGTTCTAGGGTTTTGATTTGCATGCATAGTTTGAGCCCTAACTCTATTTTACATCAACTACCCTCTATTTGTAACATCCTTTTACCATTAGTTCTTGTACTTCACTTATAACGATTGTTAGCTTCTTTCTTGTTAAACCCTTTACGTGAAAGATATTTCACCATTTGTCCTTGGTTTGTTAAAACATAATGCGTGTTAATCCCTTTTTAAGTGTTAACATTTAACGACAAAGTGTTTTCACCATTAGTCCTTTATAACCAAATCACTTAAACAAACGATAAAATTTACAACTTTCATCCCTAAATGACAAATAACTTTCAAAGTTGGTGCATTTATCACGATTTCAAACAAACAACATACCATAACAACAACATCCATCAATCTACCTAAGATCCATCGCCAGTTCATAACAACAAATATCACTTCAATCATTCATCATGTCTACTCCAACAAATAATAGTCAAATGCACAATGACATTATGGCAGCTGGTTCCAAGGAACATCCACCAATGCTTGCACAAGTAGCTATGCAAAATGGAAATCACGGTTTATGAGATATGTTAACACTAAACCAAATAGAGAGCTACTCAAGCAAACCATTTATGATGGTCCATATATCATGACTGAAATCACTCATCTATAAACTCCAGAAGATGGTGATAGACCAAGGGTACCAAGTTACACTAAGAAGGAAACTTATACAAACGCTAAACTAGAAAACAAGAAATGATTGATGCTAAAGCAGAATCAGTTCATATGATACTGAATGGGATTAGGAATGATATATACTTTATTGTAGATGTATGTCCAAATGCAAAAGAGATGTGGATTGCTATTGAACGTTTGCAACAGGGAGAGTCCATCAACATTCAAGATGTCAAGACAAAGCTGTTCTGGGAATTTGGTAAGTTTACTTCAAGGGAAGAGGAATCAATTGATTCATACTACACAAGGTTCTACAAAATAATGAATAAAATGGTAAGGAACAATCTCATTATACACAACAATCTCACTATACCAGAATGGTCAAGATTTGTGACAATTGTCAAGCAACAAAATAATTTGGACAATGTTTCATATCACACACTCTTTGACATTCTGAAACAACACTAAACTGAAGTGAATGAAATCTGTGCTAAAAGAATTATCAGGAATGCTAATTCACTTGCACCTGTAGCTACTATTTAACATTATACAGATGATTATACTCAAGCACTAAAACCTTACAAAACCCATGCACAATCATCAAGACAAACAACATCAACCAAATGTTACGTTATTACCAGGAACAAAGGCAAAGAGATTGTCAAACCACCTTCACCTCCATCTGAGTCAACATCTAAAGAAGACAGTGATGAAGAACAAGCTTAAAGAGATAACATATACATAATAGTTTGGCACTCATTGCAAAACACTTCAAGAACATCTACAAACCTAATAACAACAACCTCATAACTTTATCAAACACAAGGAACAAAAATGTGGACACTTCTCTAAGAACTGGAAATGACAGATAGACTGGACAGTTTGGGAATCAGAGGACAGTAACAGTTGTTGGGAACAAGGAAACTGTAGGAAATCAGGTAGTTCAACAATTTGGAATACAATGTTACAATTGAAAAGGGTTTGGGCATTTTACTAAGGAGTGTAGAAATCCAAGAAGGGTAAAGGGGAGAAGATGATGTTATATAAGCAAGAATCAAAAGGTATTCCTTTAAGTGTAAAGCAAAGTGAATGGCTTCAAAACACTAATGAAAAGCCAGATGAACAAGAACTAGAAGCACATTACATGTACATGGAAAGATTCAGGAGGTCTTGCACCCTACTGATGACAATCTTAGACCTACCTATGATACTGAGCCATTGGAAAAGGTACACATAGACAATGACTATAATGTGTTTGCCACTGAAAGACAGCATTCTGAATAACCTGAATCCATTAATGATACATATGTGGTGGAAAAGGCTGATAGTAATGCCACTCCTAATTCATCAGATATGTGTGATAATGAAGGAAAGGCTGATCATAATACTGAAGAACCTGAGGATGAACGTGTGTAGCTTGCTTTTTAATTGATAATTTAAAACTAGATGTTGATGAGAAGAAAAATATTCAAAAGAAATTGAAGAAAGCAAATACGTCTCTTACTCAAGAGCTTGAAAAATACAAGCTTGATCTGAAATATTGCAAAATTGATCTTGAGAGGTACAAAAAATTTCAAACAAACCAAAAAGACAAAGAAGCAGCTTAACTCAAATGTAAAGAAGCTCTTGATTCACTGGCAAGTAATACTCATAAAAACATAATGCCAAGCAAGTAAATCAGATTTTTATGCAAGAGAGACAAATTTCTTAAATTGCAAAAAAAAAGAATAGTTGAAAAAGGATTTCAAAGAAAGAGAAGATAAAGACATAGATAAACAAATTGCTTTGGAAAATCAAGTGAAAACTTTAAGTAATATTGTTTATAAAACAAGTCAATCGGTACAAACTGTTTTTATGCTAACTCCTAAACTGAGTTCGTATTATAATGGTCGATGTTCGATAAGTTTTGCAAATCCTGGGTACCTCAAGAAACGTCAATGGGAAAAACTGTGCTTATATAATGTCAAATATGATAAGAATGATCTTGTAAACATATTCGCTCCCGAAAGTGAAGAAACAATTCATCTTGCAGAGGAGAGTCGATCAAAATTAGGTGACTTAGTAAAACCATATAATTACACAAAACTAAATAACCTTTATGATCTTTTCATCCCACAACAATAAAAGTCTCGTGACCAATTGTATTTTTCAACTTAAACAAAAAAGAACATTTTCAAAACACCATTTGTGCAAAAACAAACAAATTTGGTTAAAAACATCGAATATTTTCCTAAACACAAATCAATACGTAAAAGTACATATGCTTCCCAAGATGTTCAAGCAAATTTGGACAACATTAAATCAATTGTTGATACGTAATGGAGACAACGTAAGTTAGATTGGTATAAACCAATTACAGACGACATACGGCTACTTTTTGAAAAATTCTTAATTCCAGTTGCTCACAGCTGTGAAAAATGTTGTGCTGTTTGAAAATACTTTGAAAGAAGAAATTCTTAAAGACTTGAAATATGTTAAATCTATTGAAAAAGAGTTGATGACCTGAAAATGGAAATCGATGATCTCAAATCTCAACTTGAAAATGCAAAAATAGATTTTCCAAAAGTTGACGATCTACTCTTGCAAGAATGTGTTCGAATGATATAATGTGTACAATTCTTCATTCTTTTACGGATATAGATCAATATTGTGAATTGACATGCATATATCTTCAAAAAATGGAAGAAAATGAATGTCTTGAGTTTGAACTTTCCAAACAAGATGAATTTCTCAAAAACAAGCCAACTAATCTTTCAAAACAATCTTTAAAGTCAGAAAACGTTTATCTCAAATAGACCGTTGCCCAATTTCTAAGGATTTTTCAAAAAGAAAAGCACATTGTGTTGCTCTTGAACTTAAATACCAAATTCAATCTTTAAAATCAGGTCAACATGGTCATGTTTTGAAAGACATCAATGTAATTGAAATAGTAAACATTAAATTGGAACATAGTGTGGCAAAATTATTTCAAGAAAATGAGAATTTACACAAAGAAAATGAGCATTTAAAACAGACTTACAAAGATCTTTTTTATTCTATCAAACTGACAAGAACTTAGACTAAAGTCAACAATGACTCTCTGATTGTTCAATTGAACAAAAAGTCTATTGAAAATACTGATTTGAACGCTCAACTACAAGACAAGACAATTGTGAATGGTGAAATGCCTAATTTACTGAACAAAATGAAAGGAAGTCCGTGGATACTAAGTTTGAAAAACCATTAATTATCCGTCAACCAAACGCTTTAGATAAACCATCAGTCATTGGAAAACCGTCTCCGTTTTCAAATTCTCTTAAACGACAATTTTTTCCAAAATCAAAATTTGCTCCTAAGACTAATGAGAAAAAGGATTTATCAAAACCAGTCACTCCATAGATTTTGCTTACAAAGGAAAATGAGAAACAAGGAGTTAGAAACTCGAATGTGATTAAACTAGGAATGTATCGAATAAACACTAATTCTATACAAACTAGAGAACCTCAGTTACCTTAGACTTTTAGGAATTCTAATCCTTGTGTTTCTACCTTTGCAGGACTAATTCACAGAACTAGTGTTAGCAGACCATAACTTAGGAGCAACTAAATGAAAAAAGGTCATTCCAAACAATAGTCAAGTGATGCTTAAGTCGAAGGAAGTAGAAGACCACAATAGAATTTCTAATTTTTCAAATAAAACAAAGTCTGTAATTGCGTGTAATGACAGTTTAAAGTATAAGACTTCGAATGCTAAAGTTGTTTGTGTAACTTGTGGCAAATGTGTGTTTAATTCAAATCATGATGCTTGTATTTCTAAGTTTATCAATGACGTGAATGGTAAATTTAAGAAGCCTAAAGTAGTGTCCATTAGTACTAGGAAACCCATAAAAAAATGCAAACCAATCTGTTGAACACCCCATAAGAAAACAGTTTCTTCAAAAACCACTATCCAGAAATCCAAGAGTTACTTTAGTATGCTATATGAGAAAACTAGTAAGGCAAAAACTTGGTGGATAGAGAAACAATGTCCATCAGGATATATATGGAAACCCAAGGTTAAAAATGACAATGCGTTAACAAGTGATAACTTACCTTTAGATATTGAATCTAGGTCTACTACTAACTTGGAACCATTAAACAAAATGGGATCCAATTTATCCAACTCTCCATCGTCTTCTAACTGTTTTGCAGATCGTATAAATCATCCTATTCATTGTAGACGTTGGATGCACAAAGCATATGACGGGAAACCTTAAGTTGTTGTACAATTTCATTGAAAAATATTTGGGAACGGTGCGGTTCAGAAATGATCAATTTGCACCCATTCTTGGTTATGGAGATTTGGTTCAAGGGAATGTCATAATAAAAAGGGTTTATTACGTCGAAGGCCTAAATCACAATTTATTCTCTGTTGGTCAATTCTGTGTTGCGGATTTAGAAGTTGCATTTAAAGATCTTCAAGGAAACGACTTACTTACGGGTACTCGTAGATCTGATCTCTACACGATAGCTCTTCATGAATCATCTTCACCAACACCAACATGCTTCATGGAAAAGGCTTCACCAACTTAAGCATGGTTATGGCATCGTTGTCTCTCTCATCTTAACTTCGGCACCATCAACTTAATTTTTAAGAATGACATTGTAAACGGTCTACCAAAGTTGAAGTATGTAAGGGATCAATTATGATCATCTTGAGAAATAGGTAAAGCAAAGAGAAGCAACTTCAAGACAAAAACTTTTCCTAACTCTAAAGGATGGTTACATTTGCTTCATATAGACTTATGTGGTCCGATGCGGGTTGAAAGCATCAATGGAAAGAAATACATTCTGGTAATTGTTGATGACTACTCACGATACACTTGGACTTATTTTCTGAGATCCAAAGATGAAACAACGGAAGTATTAATCGACTTTCTAAAGATGATTCAACAGGGTCTTCAAGCTCAAGTGATAAATGTACGAACTCACAGAGGAACAAAGTTCTTAAACAAGACACTCCAAACCTACTTCAAAGAAGAAGGAATTTCTCACCAAACGACAATTGCTCGAACACCTGAACAGAACAGCGTTGTTGAAAGACGAAACCGTATTCTGGTTGAGGCTGCTCGAACAATGCTTTCGGCTTCTAAACTTCCACTCTTCTTTTGGGCTAAAGCAATAACAAGCGCATGTTACACCCAGAATAGATTTCTCATCATCTAAAGACACAAAAAGACACCATACCACATCATTAATGAAAGGAAACCTACTCTTAAATTTCTTCACAATTTTGGCTTTACATGTTACATAGTCAGAGAAAGGGGATCTATGTATTTTTGTCAGGTATGCAACATAATCAAAGGGATATAGAGTCTACAACAAGAGGACCAGATTAATTATTGAATCCATTCATATCAACTTTGATGAAATCAAGGAAATGGCACTTAAACACTGCAGTTTAAGTCTCGCGCCTCAACGACAAATGACGTTTGATCATAATAGTTCAAACCTCGCTCCACAACGACAAAAGGCGTCAAATTATGACAACTCGGCCCCGTGCCCCAGTTACAAAAGACTTCTGTTCATAACAGTACAAAACTCGAAAGTCAAGACCACAAAAATGAACCATCAAGTTTAAAGTTGGTTCCAAATGTTGTTCCTACAGCAGAAGAGACAGATACATCACTATAAGTGTTGGAACTACTATTAAGTCCTATGTATGAAGAATATTTCAATGAAGAAATAAAGGTGTATCTAAGTCTTCCGCTCTCTCTGATAATCTTCAACAACAAGATACACAATCGACATTGAATGTTCAACCTATATTAGAATCGATCATTCCACCAACATATGTTAATGCTGAGGAAAACAACACTGATCAAGCTAAAGATGCAGAGTTTGAAGCGTATGAATTTAACAATCCTTTTGCTCACCAAGAACAGAAGTTGATGAGTTGCTCATGCAACATTAATACTTATAACATGCATACATTCTACCAAAGACACTGTTCTGATTATCATTGGACTAAATACCATCCATATGAACAAGTTCATGGAAATCCATCAAAGCCTTCTTAGACTAGACGACAACTTGCTACAGATCCTGAGATGTGCATGTTCGCACTTACCGTGAGTAAAGCTGAACCTAAGAACATCAAGGAAGCAATTGTTGATCATGCATGGATTGAAGCAATACAGGAGGACCTTCATCAATTCGACAGACTCAATGGCTAGGAACTTGTTGACAAAACTTTTGGAAAAACTGTGATTAATCTAAAGTAGTTATGGAAGAACAAGAAAGATGAAGACAATACTTTTATTCTCAATAAAGCAAGACTTGTAGCTAAGGGATATCTTTAGGAAGAGGTTCTTGATTTTGAAGAATCTTTTTCACCAACTGCTCTATTGGAAGTTGTTTGGATTTTTGTTGCCTACGCTGCACACAAATCATTTACTATCTACCAGATGGATGTGAAAAATGGCTTTTCTTAACAATCCATTGAAGGAATAAGTATATGTAAAACAGCCAGATGGGTTCGTTGATCCACATCATCCAGAAAGAGTCTATCGCCTCAGGAAAGCACTCTATGGACTGAAAGAGGCTCCAAGAGCATGGTATGATGAACTCTCACAATTCCTGATCTCAAAAGGTTTCACTAAAGGTACTATAGACCTAACCTTATTTACAATAAGATACGGGGAGAACATCTTGCTTGTGCAAATTTACGTTGATCACATTATTTTTGGGTCTATAAACCTAAAATATTCTACAAAGTTTGAAAAACTAATGCACAACAGATTCGAAATGTCCATGACGGGGGAATTAAAATTATTTTTAGGACTTCAGGTTCACCAATCCCCACGAGGTATCTTCATAAACCAATCTAAGTATGCTTTGAATATCCTCGAAAACCATGGAATGGACAAATGTGATAGCATTGGTACACCAATAGCTACAACACCTAAGTTGGATGCAGATTTAAGTGGTACACCCGTAGACAAAACAAATTACCGAAGTATGATCGGGTCACTCGTGTATCTAACAGCTAGCAGACCAGACCTAGTGCAAGCAATATGTTATTGTGCATGTTATAAAGCAAGACCAACTGAAAAATGCCTCAAGGAGGTTAAAAGGATCTTTCGATACTTAAAAAAGACCATTCACATGGGACTCTGGTATCCGAAGGATTCTGGTTTTGAACTAACTACTTTTTTAGACGCAGACCACGTAGGTTGTCTTAATACGTGCAAAATCACTTCTGGAGGAATCCAATTCCTAGCTGATATGCTCGTTGGTTGGTTTTCCAAGAAGCAGGACTGCACTGCGATGTCAACTGCAGAAGCAGAGTACGTGGCTTTATCTGCAAGTTGTGCTCAAGTCCTCTGGATGAGAACACGGCTTAAGGATTATGGCTTTGACTACAACAAAATACCAGTGTATTGTGACTCCCAGTTAGCCATAACCATCTCGTGCAACCAGTGTAGTATTCCCGCACCAATCATATCAATGTCCGTTACCATTTCATCAAGGAACATGTTGAAAACGGAATAGTTGAATTATACTTTGTCAGAATACCAGTTAGCCGACATGTTTATGAAACCTCTTTCGAAAGAAAGATTTGAGTGCATGGTTTGACGACTCGGTATGAGATGTTTGACTCCAGCTGAACTGGAGGTTCTAGCAAATAAGACTGCTTGATATATCATCAAACAACAATTTCTAAATATTTTTGAGAAAAAGAAAATACAAAAATATAAAACATATAAAACCAAATACAAAATAGAAAATTTCAAAAAGAAAATACAAAATCAAAAAATCAAAAATATTCTAAAAAAAATCTTTTCGGCGTCTCTCTTAGAATTGATAACATTTACGTACCTAGAGATGTCGATTAACATTGAAACATGTATGTAAATGAAGTTCAAACAGGAGTTCAAACGTTTCAAAACATGTCATTTCTAATTTTTCTATATGGCTTATGTGCGAATGAGTGCATAACCCCAACTTCAAATAAAGGAAAATTTATCTTTAAAGATAACTTATCCTAACAATGAGAAGAGCAATTTTCTCTCTCTTGAGATACTTATACAAAACATTCAAAGTTTTGAGTTCAAGTAAATGACTTGTAATCGCTCTTAGAATACAACTCGGACTCCAATGACAAAGGAGAGTGTACGCTTCAGTGCGCTTATCCTTAGTGTTATAAGAGAAATCTTCTAACAAGTGGTTTTTCAAAAGTTGAACATAATTTTTCAAGAATGACTCTTTTAAAAATCAAGTTTTAATACTTTCGAATACATCATTTCATGACAATTATTTATGTATTCAAAACATTTAACTATCTTTCATGCAGTGTCTTAGCACAATGCTTCAAAAAAATCTCATCAAGACAAATTTCAATCGTGGCATCTTTCAAAATAGTATGCTACACATTCACAAAAGTTTTTTAATAACATAAGTGGTAATTCAATGACATAATAGTTATTGATGAATGTAGATATATCGACAAACGCGTCAGCGATAGAAGCTACGTCCGGTATAGAGAAATCAAAAACCGCGCCAGTGGCCTAGTGACCATCCGTGTTTGAGCATAATTTTTCAAGTATTCTTGAAAGTTTATTCATAAACTCTTAAAATTGCGTGCTCAACACTAACTCAACCTCAATTTTTATATCTCTTTTACAAATTGGTATCATTTTTTAGTGGTGTCAAACATATATAAAATTGAGGGGGAGCTGATGGCACATTTTTCCATAATATTCCAACAAATCATGCATAATTTATAGTATCATTTTCTCTCCATGATTTTTCATGAAATTTTTTAATCAATTCATATTGAGAATAGTAACATGTTATTATTTTTAATAGGGGGAGAAATGTGCAAAAAATGTGATCAAGAAAAATAATATGTGATCTAAAAGACTCAAAGTGCTTTTTACTTCTACCCACATGTGCGAAACACTTTTGAATATTAAAGCACGTGTGAAGGAGGAGTATTTCAAAAGAAGAAACTCTCAAAGTGTCAAACGCTTTTGATAATTCTATCAAACACTTTGATTGATTTTTCAAAATGGTTTTATGGTTTTGATCAAATACCTAACAGCCAACTAATTTACAACGATTTTGAAGTCATAAGGTGGTTAAGGTTAGGTATTGTCCTATGATCCAACCAGAACTGAGGGGATCTACCTAAGGACACTCCATAGTTAGAAATAATAGTCCTTAGGTAAGATTTGGAGAAGAATGAGTAAAGGGAAATAATGTTAACTAAGACGTAAGCATTGAAGGGGTTGAAGAATGAAAAAGAAATATTGTGTAAAGGGTGAAAAGAAAGAAGCCTACCATAAAACTTAGGCAGAAACCAGGTCAATACATTTGCTATCAATCTTCACAAAGATGAATTATGGTATTGAAGAATGACATCATGTAGCCAGTGATGCACTGCACAACCCTTCCTAGCCATTCAAGTTTCTCTCAAAATATCATTGTCTCATTACTCACGGAGATTAACACCACTTCTATTGACTTCTCACTCTGAGAACGTTGATATTAAATAGGTGGCAAGCTGCTCCAGCCTCTGATCACTAAAACTAAAACGCACTAATCGAGTCTAGAGCCAAAGAGATCAATTATAAATCTCATTAGGACACAGGAATGACAAAAACACTTATTGGACACAATTAAGTTCACAAGCTGTTAACTAGAGTCATACGTATTATCCTTGTGATCTTTCCAGAACATTCAGAGTGACACTCTTTAGTATTTCACAATGACGAATGTAAATCCTTCCAGAGTCAACACCAAATAGCTATGCGTTAGGTGACTTGCGAGATTCATAATCAAACATATGCAAACTGGAAATCCAATGTGATCCAGGTATTGGGATTTAACAGAAAACACCTAAAATTATTGTTGTTTACTTTACAAGTGGACATCAATAACTCACCTATATTCGTCCGTTATCCTAACTTGCAAGGGAATCCGGATATACGAACAAATGTGGAATATCAAAAAGCTTAGTTAGGGTCTCTTGATGTGTCAGCTCTAGATAAATGATGACATCAAATAATGTTACATCTATACCATCATTTATCCCAAATAAATTACTTACTTTTATATAATTATAGCAAGAATCGTTACTTAATTGCTTAAAGTTGTAAATTGCAGTAATTACGGAGTGATTTGTGAAGACATGCTAAAAGATGCAATACACCGTATCCACAAAAGAAGATACGACGTATCAACGCCTGAACTTCACAAGAAAACGCGCATTCTCACTTCCCAATACGGCGTGTCCATGTTTCTTCATACGTCGTATCTAGCTTGATAGAAATTCAGAGATTTGGTGAATAATTATAAATTGGGAAGATATATCTTATTGATTATAAACTTAGCGCGCACTCTAAGGAAAACACTCCTATACACCGTATTGATCTCGCTCAATACGGCGTATCTAGTCTTTTTCAGACACTGTAAATAGAAGACTCAAAAATGAGTTTTCAGGGTGCAAAATCATATTCTCTATACCATACACATAAAAGATGATTTTTTGAAGAAAAGAAGAGCAACCAAAGGTCATGCATCGATCACAATTCCATAAAAGACACCGTGTAATTCCTATACTCTTGTAATCATTTAATTTTTGGTATCGTTCGGTAAAATGTTTAATTTACCTTGGTTACTTGATCATGCTTATATAATTACAATGGTTATGGGCTAATACCCTTGGGTATTAGCCATCTTAATGAAGGTTTAATGTTTGGTTTGTTTCAAAATCGATTTCTTAATTTATCATTGAAAGTTTAGTTATGTTTATCACATGTTACTTGTTTACGTGTTTCAATATGCGACCTATCATTCAACTAGGTCTAGTTACGCCTAACAAGTGAACTAGATACTGGAATAGCTCTCCATATCGTGTTTTATATTACTGGACTAATATCATCACAAATAATGTTCTATCTTTGTCTTTAAATTATGAGCTTAGTTGGACCGGCAGGTGACTCGTAATGTTTCAACAAGTATGTTCTTAATTAACTGATAAAGACTTGAACAGTGAACTACCAGTATATAGAATACCGTCAAACAATAAGTGGGTAAAGTCCTAATGGGCTAGGGGTTAACAAGATCACCTTTGCTTTAATCCCTAGATAGATTATAATTAAACTAAAAGGATGCTTTATGCGAATACATTAATTGTGACATGATTCAACATGTCTAGGTTTTAGGATGATGTCCCGCCTAAGTCTTAAGAATGATATGCCGCTTCGAGATAAGAAATCATTGCACTAAATAAACAAACCAGCGTTTAATCGGATTTAATATGGCTAATACGGTTTTCTATCATTTGGCTTGTATCACTCTTTTATCTTCTGACTGTTTTCTTGTATGTTTATTGTATTTAGAATTGATTATTGTCACCATAAAACCTGTGCCAGTCTCTCAGGCTGAAAACCCTCCATCATTATTAGAACTAGGTTTAGCATAGGTTTAACGAGTAATTAGAATTAACTTAATTAGAGTAATTAAAATACTGATAGAATATAAGGTCAGCGACCTCGCTCTTAGTGTTCGACACCCTACTTATCATGAAACTCCACCCGATCGGATACACTGTCCGTTAAAGTGTTGTTTTAGGATAAGTCGGCTAAATATAAATTTAAAAATGGTAATCAATAAATTGACCCTACACGACATCACATCAAGTTTTTGGCGCCGTTACCGGGGAGTGAAAAAGTTTAACCTTTAATTTTATTAGTATTTCTAACCATTAGCTTTGAATAATTTAATTAGTGTAATTTAATTTTGTTTTTATTTAATTTAATTGTGTGATTAATTATATGATTCCCTCATTATTTAATTGTTTTCTAAGTATCATGTTCTGATAGATCAACTGATACGCCGTATCCACCAGTTGGATACGACATATCAAACCTTCTACTCAGAACAACGTATTGGTCTCTGCAGTCTAAACAACGTATCTGTTCTCCCAAACAATACGACGTATTCTGTAACATCAATACGGCGTACTGACATTTAACAAATCTATACGGCATATTGATCATCTAATACAGTAACAGTAGCAATTTTTCGTATTCGATTTCCTGTTTTATGCGTTCTCTCCCCTGAGGGCATATCCTACTAATCATTTGTGCTCATTTTCAGGAAACCATTTGACAAAGAAATAAATCACAATGACAAAACCGAATGAATATATATCCGTTACCCGAAAGAACTTCATCTCTAATGATAACGAAGGAAGAATGATTGAGAAAATTTTTGTCGAGATACAAGGAGCGTTTTTGGTAAAGATACATGATAATACTTTCAATGGGACAATTGGAGAAAACGTGTTTGAACACGTTAATAATCTTCTCAAAGTAGTTGGGCCAATCAAAATAAATGGGGTAAGTCAGGACCGATTTAGGCTTAGCATCTTCCCTGTCGCACTCGCAGGTGCCGCTAGTGAATGGTTTAAAACGGATTGTATTTGGTAGAAAAGTTCGTTCAAAAATTCTACCAACTTTCAAATGACAATGAAGAGATGAAAGCTGAGGAAAGTGATGACCTCGATGATATTGCTTAAATCTTCAAGATCGAAGGCAATTTATTTGACTACAAGACACCCTTGTGTAAAGAATTCAAAGACTTCAACTACCTCCTTAAAATCGACATGGATCTATTTACTCTTGATATCCAAGGAATCAGGCCTTACGAGGAGTTTGAGTTGAATAATACTATGACAAGGGATCTTGAGGAACCATGGTTGAATAACAGGGTGCCATATTAATTATGTGATCATATATGTGAACCATATCGTTTTAAAAATGGAATGACTAAATGGCCCACGTCTAGTTCATATATTGATGGGTTTTGTAACGGTGGAAAGTTACCTGGGATGGTTCGGGTCGGAAGCATGACTTATTTCCAGGATCACAAGTGGTATGATGAACTAGTTGATGGAAAACTAAAAGAAGAAACCCTAATGCACAAGGCTAAAGTTGAAGAATCATGGGGCGATGCAACTCCCGGGGTGATGAAATTCTGTGCGTGGTTGAAAAATAGTTTTGAGAACTTCCACGAATTAGATTATAATGTACTAGTAAAACTGCAACAATGTTGGTGGAAGGTAAATACTCATGAAGTCGCCCCGTTTACTCGTTGGGAAAGTTACGGACAGGGACCATATGCAAATGCCAAAACCAAAAGAGCTTATAACCCTTATCTTGATTTTATTCGTATCTTTGGTAGGAACTATGGAGCAGACAACGCCGGTTATACTCAAGACAATCAGGAACATAAGAATGGACATCATGATCCATCAACCTGCCGTATTAGAAGATTCGAGATGTTAAAATACTCATTCGATACTGATGATGAGTATGTTGCGATTAAAGAACACGAGTGCTCCGAACATTCAGAAACCACCATTGATACATGTCAATCTTATTGAGAACTTTTTTGCATTATGGATGAAGGATGGCTCATGACGAAGCCATGTGACGAATGAATGAAGAGAAGGAAAAAGTCTAACTTAAAGACTAGCTGAAAGAAAAGTGCTTATCGAGAGACAACCCGGTTGTTTTTAATTGTTTGAATTATAACTCTTTTATTGAGTATGTCTTCCCAGACATTTAATATGGTGTATCGAACCTCTATGGATACGTTGTATGGAACCTGTCTGGACGTTATCAGTCTTTAATTTCAGCAAAACTTTAAAATATTTATTTTTACAGGATGCAGTACGGCGTATCCTTGGGTTTAGGATACGGCGTATTCACCTCCTGTTCAGTGTGTTTAATTGTTTTCCTGCATTGTAACCATTGTGTAACCGAGATAGGAATTGCACTTTTGTCTTCTAAACTTTTATGCAGGACCTCGTTGTAAGGAAATAGATGACATGGTATACTCTAAAAAAAGACGTGTGTTGAACTCGTACGAGCATTCTGACGCCTCGTCAACACACTTTTGCTCAAGAACTCAAATTGGAGAATCATCCCGAGCAACATATCAGGGGAGTTCCTCGTTCTAATTCTATTTCCCATTTTCTATAATTGTTTTATCTATACAACGAGGATGTTGTATAATTTAAATAGGGGGGTGGAGAATTAGAACGCCTACTTGTCCTTTATTTTACAAATAATATGATATATGCTTAAATTATGCCAAAAAAAATTTCTAGCATAACTTTTGTAAAATTACTAGTTACATGACCTCGGACACTATAACCCTTAATACAAAATTGTGAGAATTAAGCCTATTCTGTTTCCAAGCGTTTACTAAAAAATCCACAAAAAATTATGAGTGTGCCGGTGATGTAGTGCACTTTAGAACTTGGCTTGGTATATCACTCGAGACTACAACGATGAGTACTATAGACTTAGATGGAGTAACATGTTTAACTGGTAACTTTTTAAGAATACACCAAAAAGCCTAAATGTTGTAAAATTAACTACACTGGTTAGTTAAACCTCGTGTAACCCTTTGCTTACTCTCACTATAAGAGTAAGATCCTCTAGAAAAATCTGTTGAGCCATTCCTGTCTTTTTCACACCAAATGTCTATTTCGTGACACCTTTACACCTTAGCCTACCCTGTAGATTAAGCCTACTTAATCAAGTTGCTAGTTGATTTTGTGTAAAGTTTTGTATTTCCTGTGTCAAAGTAAAATTTTCTATCTTCGGTTAGGTCGAGAAATTGCACAATGCAATGAAAAAATATGTACCTTGTGTATTTTGCTACTTTTGCGATTATGTCCGAATATGAAGTGTTAAAGGAAAAAATTATCCGGATGAATTATGAATGTAAAGACGATGAGATTGCACCGAGGTTTATGGCAAAAAATGGAAAAATAGAAAATACATCAAAAAAGAGGAGGATGATTGATAGTCGGTTCGCTAAACTTAAACCGATGAAATACTTGGAAAATTGATTATTCGTTGATATGTGGATAAAAATCAATGATGTATAGTTTTGTATAAAGTGACCGATATCACCACTTTTGTAAAAGTATGTAAAGATTAGGATGATTGGGAAGTTGACCTTTATGGGAACACCAACTTAGATTGTCTTTGTCATTTCTATGATCGAGGCGTTTGTATATATTCTGAGTCTTTATCATAGAAGGGTCGGGAAAAGTTTCTAGCAACTACCTTATTTATCCAAGCTTAATCTATTTGTTTTATGAATTTTATTTAACAACAATATACTTCCCTTTCCTAGCAATTAACCTTAGGTTTTACTCGAACGAGGTTGAGATCGAGTCATGCATGTCTATTTTGTCGTTACGGCCATGTATGCGTGATTCAACCACCTTGTTGGTTTATTACTTTTGGTGAAAGTTAGAAGATCCCTACCCTATATCATTCTTCATCCTAACCCTTGGTTAAACTCGAATGAGGATGTGATCGAATTGTACATGTCTATTCTGTCATTACGGACGTGTATGTATGATTCAGCCACCTTGTTGGTGTGGTACTATCAATGAAAGATTGATAGAATGATCAACCCTTAGCCTTATAATAAAAACCCAATTTAACTTTTGACTTGTTTCTCCTTAGCTCTAGTGGTGGAGATGCGTATCCTTGCCAAGCATATGATACGAAACTAATCATGACCGAGCAAATGAGCGTATCAATTAAATGTTACACCCTAGATTAGTTGAGTGATTTGAGTGTTTTCATTTCCATATTTTGTGAGGTGCTTAGTCTTGTACAAGTGATTAAAACAAAAGAAATGCTTAACGGAAAAATCCTTAACTTCGGTTTGGATACATTTTCAAAAAATTTATAGAGTCTACTTGAGGACAAGTAGGATTCAAGTGGGGGGATATTTAATGACATCAAAGAAGTTAATTTATACATCATTATCCGAATAAATTATCAACTTTTATTTAACTTTTGCAGAATCGTTTACTTAATTGCTAAAGTTGTACATGCAGTAATTACGAAGTGATTTGTGAAGACATGCTAAAAGGCGCACTTTTTGGAGCTTAAACGATAATATTTGAAGATTGCTTATTTCTGCCCAATACGTCGTATCTAGGAAAGAAGATACGGCGTATCAACGGCTGGACTTCACAAGAAAACGCGCATTCTTAATTCCTAATACGGCGTATCCAAGTTCCTTCATACGCCGTATCCAGTTGGATAACAATTCAGAGATTTGATGAATAAATATATTTTGGGAAAAGATATATCTAATTGTTTTTTTTAATACGTTTGCGCGCAATCAAGGAAAACACTCTATATTGCCGTATGAGTCTCATTCAATACGGGTATCCTAGTCTTTTTCAGACGCTATTAATAAAAGACTCAAAATGAGTTTTCAGTGTGCAAAAATACATTCTCTATACCCTAAACACTAGAGGTCGATTTTCTAAAGAGAAGAAGAGCAGCCAAGGTCAAGCATCAACCATAATTCCATAGAAGACACCGTGTAATTCCTATACTCTTGTAATCATTTAATTTTTGGTATCGTTCGGTAAAACGTTTAGTTTACCTTGGTTATTTGATCGCGCTTGTATAATTACAATGGTTATGGGCTAATACCCTCGGGTATTAGCCATCTTAATGAAGATTATAATGTTTGGTTTGTTTTAATCCGATTTGCTTAATTTATCGTTGAGTGTTTAATTATGTTTATCACCTTATACTTGTCTATGTGCTTGAATATGCGACCTATCATTCAATTGGGTCTAGTGAGACTTAACATGTAATCTAGATACTGAGATAACTCTCTATATCGTGTTTTATATATCTGGATCAATAGGATCACAAATAATGCCCTGTCTTTGCCTTTTGATTATGAGCTTAGTTGGACCAACAGGTGACCTGTTTATGTTTCAACAAGTATGTTCTTGATTAATTGGTAAAGATTTGGACAATGGACTAGCAGCATATAAAATGCTGTCAAGTAGTAAGTGAATAAAGTCCTGATAGGCTAGGGTTTAAACAAGATCACCATTATCTTTAATCCTTAAGATAGATTATAATTAAACAAAAGGCTGCTTTATGCGAATGCGTTAAATTGTGACAGGATTTCAATGTGTCTAGATCTTAGGAAGAAGTAACGCCTAAGTCTTAAGAATGATATGTCGCCTTAAGATAAGTAATCATTGCACTAAACAAACAAACCAACATTTAATCGGATTTAATATGGCTAATATAGTTTTCTACCATTTGGCTTGTACCGCTCTTTTATCTTGTGATTATTTTCTTTTGTGTTTATTGTATTTAGAATTGATTTTTGTCACCACTAAACCTGTGTCAGTCTCTCAAGCTGAAAAACCTCCTTTTATCATTAGAATTGTATATAGCATAGGTTTAACCAGTAATTAGACTAATTAGATTAATTAAAATACTGATAGAATATAAGATTAACTATCTTACTCTTAGTGTTCGACACCCTACTTACCTCGAAGCTACATCTTGACCGGGTACATTTCCCGTTAGAATGTTGTTTTAGGTTAAATGGGCTAAATATAAATGTAAAACCTGATACTCATAAAATACCTACTCACAACGACACATCGGCTGCCAAACTAAGAGTGCATGACATCTAGTTTAAGGGACGCGACCCTATCAAAACGCAAATACCAAAGGATTTCTCCACCGAAATGCCTTCCAAAGAAGATGAAAAGATAGCAACAAGAAGGATAGGAACTAAAAAAGAAAACCCAACGTTTGACAACATATGGAAGCTCTATACCGATGGAGCCTCAAGTTCCGACAAATCAGGTGCAGGATTGATGTTGTTGGGAATAAATTTTCACAAGTTAGTACTTCTAGTCCAAGAGGTTAATACTGCTCTTATTATAACTAACAGTATTAACTGAGTTAGTACTGCTAGTACAATATTAGTACTGCTATAGTTATTTTGTACTGCCAGAAAAACTTAATATTGCTGAAGACTTAAGACTGCCAGAAGAAGATTGCATGAAGATAAAGACGTATGAGAAGATATGTATGGACTTATTCTAAGTGTATATCTTATAAAGTTAGAAAGATAAGTATATGTTTAGAATTATAGAAGATCTTCTATGATTTGTAGTTATCTTGTAAACGACCCTTTGGTGTATAAAAAGAGATCCTAGGTTATGGTTTTACACATCTCATCGTCAGTCTTTCATTGTATTCATAGCTTCAAGGTTGTAAACCCTATCACTTCATCAGAGTGATTGTAATAATATATTGAAGTTTATTGTTTTGGTTATATCTTTCTGTGTGTCAAACATACATTACTGTTTCATTAAGTATACTTCTTAGTGGTATAAACTAGATTTCGCATAGTTTATATCATTCACTCAAAGTTTCATTCTTAGTACTTTTGGATTTATCCAAGGATACTAAACCTTACATCAAGCTAAGGAGTTAAAGATCTATTCATTAGGATCAATAAGTGGTAACAGAGCTTGTTGTGAAGCTTTGAATAAGAAGAAACAACCAATACACCCTAGATCTATTTCTCAGTGATAAGATGGAGGCAGGAACTACTACTACCAATCTGACTGTAAGACTTCCTATTCTCAACCCAGCAGACTATGATCTCTGGTTAATGAGGATAGAACAATACTTTCTTATGACTGATTACTTCCTACGGGAAGTAATTAAGAATGGAAACAAAGTGCTAAAGAGAACTGTTGGAACAGTTGAACAGGATTATGAACCCACTACTATAGAAGAAAAGCAGGAAAGGAGGAATGAGATGAAAGCAAGAGCAACTCTGTTGATGGCACTCCCAAATAAGGATCAACTGAAGTTCCATTCATATCAAGATGTAAAATTGCTCATGGAAGCCATTGAGAAGAGGTATGGAGGAAACAAGGAATCCAAGAAAGTTCAGAGAACTCTACTCAAGCAACAATATGAGAACTTTACAGGATTAAGTTCAGAGACAATGGATCAAACTTTTGATAGGTTGCAAAAACTTATCACTCAGTTGGAGATTCAAGGTGAAGTTATTACACAAGAGGACATGAACTTAAAACTGTTGAGAAGTCTTCCATCTGAATGGAAGACTCATGCTTTGATCTGGAGGAACAAACAGGAAATAGAGACCATCAGTTTAGATGACTTATACAACAACTTAAAGATATATGAACCTGAAATCTCAGGATCATCAAGTACAAGTCAAAATCCACAAAATGTGGCTTTTGTGTCCTCCAACAGCACTAACAGCAATAGCAGCACAAATGAAGCAGATAACACTGCTTATGGAGTTAGTGCTGCTCATACTCAAAGTAATCCTACATCTGGAGATAATCTTAGTGATGCTGTGATCTGTGCTTTCCTAGCTAGTCAGCCCAATTCTCCTCAACTTTCACAAGAGGATCTAGAACAAATTAATCCTGATGACCTAGAAGAAATGGATTTGCAATGGGAGATGGCCATGCTGACAATTAGAGCTAGGAGATTCATCAAGAGGACAGGCAGGAAGCTGGATGTAAATGGTCAAAGAGTTGGATTTGATAGGTCTAAAGTGGAGTGCTACAATTGTATAATTTTGGCACTTTGCAGAGAATGTAGAGCTCCTAGGAAATCAGGAAAGCAGTGGAAGAGAGATTAATAGAAGAAACTGTGGCAGTGAAACTCCCATGAAAATGCTGGTTGTCAAGTTGGAAATTGGAGGGTATGATTGGAGCTACCAAGCTGAAGAAGAGCATCCTACAAACTTTGCATTAATGGCATTTACATCTTCAGGAAGTTCTTCCAGTTCAGATTCTGAGGTAGATTCTTGTTCTAAATCATGTGTAAAAGCTTATGCTACTCTCAAAAGAACATATGCTAATTTAGTCTTCAGATTACAAAAGGTCTCAATTTAATTTAGTATCTTATAAAGCAGGTTTAGAATCAGTAGATGCCTTAGGACTACCTCACAATAGAAAACATGAGATTCGTGTATGAAGAAAGCATTAATGTTTTAAACCTTGAAGTTAAACTAAGAGATAATGCTTTAATTGAAAACAAAAAGAAATTGGAAAAAGCAGAAAAAGAGAGAGATGATTTAAAAATAACATTAAAGAAGTTTTAAAATCATCGAAAACATGAACAATTTGCTGAAAATTCAAGTTAGTGTCAAGTTTAACAAACTGGACTAGGATTTAATGCAATTCTTTTACTGCAGTTCTCCTGCAGTATAAAGCTTTGTGAATTTCTTCTAAGATGTTAGAAATCAGAGAATAAGAAGTCCAAATCTGACTAAGGATATCATGCAGTTCCCCTACTTTTACAGGAAAATTCATGCCCATGCAAACCTGATTAAATTTATTGTGATGAAATAGTTGAAAGTGAGAATTTGAATGTTACTATTGTTGTTACACCTAGTAATGTTAAGGCAGTTGAGTCAAATCATGAGTCTGCTAATGTAAAAAGTAATGTGTGCAGTAGAACCTAAAACTGTTAGGAAGAACAGCTTTAGACCTCCAGTCATTGAGGATTGGAATTCTAATGATGAAAATGAGGTATAAATTATACCTAAGGATAAAACTGTTAGTTTAGCATGAAAAGATAAAACTTGTTGAGTCTGCTAGGGGAAACAGTTAGAGAACGGTAGAAACATCTAAATAAAACAAACAATATCTAGAGGGAAACCAAAGAAGCAGGAACCATCTTATGTCCCAAAAATAGGAAGTGACTTTAAAATGATTAAATAAAGCTTGTTTTGTTTGTGGTAGTTTTGAGCATCTCCATTATGTGTGTGATAAAAGGGTTATATGTCCAGTGTGGAACAACTCAAGTAGGGTGAATCAAAGAACTTTGCTAATAAAATGACTCACCCTCATCCTAATAGAAGATTTGTTCCACAAGCGTTTTATCCACAGTCTGGGAAAAATTAATACTGCTGAGTGCAAGTGTTAATACTGCTGTCAGACCAGTTAATACTGCTGGCTCAAAACCAACTGTGAATCATCCTAGATCAATATCAAATACTTATAAAAGGGGATATTCACAAGTCACAAGGCCATTTAACAAGTATTTAGGATTACAAAAACAACTATTTTCAATAAAAAGGTTAATACTGTCAGGGTAAAAGATACTACTGCTAGGGATAAAGCAGTAGTAAGTGAAAACTAAGGGAAAAGGGGTTAATGGTGTTAAGGCCTCAGCATGATGGGTTTGGAATGCCAAAAACAGTAGTGCATCAAAGTAACTTTCAAGAAATATTCTTTACATTAATGCAGAGGCAGGATCGAAGTCATAATGCTTGATCCCCAAAAGAGTCTAATTCTCTTATTTTATGTGCAGGGCAACCCACAGCAGAAAGAGTACAAGGAAAAAGGAGTTATTGACAGTGGTTGCTCAAGGCACATGACTGGAAACAAATGCTATCTTATCTAAATTATAAATGATATGATGGTGGATTTATTTCCTTTGGAGATGGTAAAGGTAGAATTTCTAGAAAAGGTAAAATCAAAACAGGAACATTGGATTTTGATAATGTGTACTTTTGTAAGGAGCTTAAGTATAACCTGTTTAGTGTGTCACAAATATGTGACAAAAAGAATAATGTTCTTTTTACTGACACTGAATGTCTTGTCTTATCTTCTGACTTTAAGCTACTTGATGAAAGTCAAGTTTTGCTGAGAGTTCCAAGAAAGGATAACATTTACAGTGTTGACCTAAAGAGTGTTGTTCCCACTAAAGGTTTAACTTGCCTCTTTGCTAAGGCCATGATGAATCCAATCTATGGCATAGGAGGCTTGGTCAGATAACTTTAAAAACATGAACAAACTTGTAAGGGGAAACCTTGTTAGAGGTTTGCCTTCAAAGATTTTTGAAAATGACCATTCTTGTGTTGCTTGTCAGAAAGGAAAGCAACACAAAGCCTCCTGTAAGGCCAAACTTATGAACTCAATCAGCAAACCCTTACATATGCTTCATATGGACCTATTTGGTCCTACAAATGTTAAGAGTTTAATGAAAAAGTCTTATTGCCTAGTTGTCACTGATGACTTTAGTAGATTTTCTTGGGTATTCTTTTTGGCCACTAAGGATGAGACTAGTAGGATATTAAAGACCTTCATAACAGAAATAGAAAATCAACTAGACCATAAAGTAAAAGTTATCAGATGTGACAATGGAACTGAGTTCAAAAATAGTGTAATGAATCAGTTCTGTGAAATGAAGGGTATTAAGAGGGAATTCAGTGTTGCTAGGACTCCTCAGCAGAATGGTGTTGCTGAGAGGAGGAATAGAACACTGATAGAGGCTGCAAGAACTATGTTAGTTGACTCTAAGTTACCAACCACCTTTTGGGCTGAAGCAGTTAATACTGCTTGCTATGTGCTAAATAGGGTCTTAGTCATTAAGCCTCATAACAAGACACCTTATGAACTTATTCGTGGGAGACCCCCATTGATAGACTTCATGAAACCTTTTGGGTGTCCTGTTACCATCTTAAATACCAGGGATCATCTAGGCAAGTTTGATGGAAAAGCTGATGAGGGATTTTTTGTTGGGTACTCTGTAGTTAGCAAGGCCATAAGAGTATTTAACAAGAGGACCAGGATAGTTGAAGAGACCTTAAACATTAGATTTCTTAAAATCAACACTAATGTAACAGGAAATGGACTAGACTGTCTGTTTGATGTTGATTCTTTGACAATATCTATGAACTATGTGCCAGTTATTGCAGGAAATCAAACTAATGGTATTGCAGGAACTAGAGATAACACTGTTACAGGTCAAGTTGAGAAGAAGAAAGAACCTGAACAAGAATACATCCTAATACCCTATTGCACAATGATCCATAATTCTCAGATCCTAAGGTTCAGTGAAGAAGGGTGCTAAAGCAGAAGCCTATTGAAATGGATAAAAGTGGAGCTTCAGATAAAGATGGGAAGGATGATTTTGAAATGGATAAAAATGGAGCTTCAGATAAAGATGGGAAGGATGATTAAGCCACAAGAAGTGAGTTTAAAAGGCTTCTTCAACAAGAAAAGCAAACTGAAAATCCTAACAGTACTAATAGTATTAATACTGTTAGTACACCTGTTAGTATTGCTGGACCATCTTTTACCAATGATGATCAATCATCACCAGTTAATGCTTGCTGAAGCTTCTAATGCATTTGAGGAACATCTATTTGAAAGATTTTCTCCTTTCAAAAATGCATTTACACTTCCACCTGTTTCAAATGTGACTCCAATAGATGATACTGGAATTTTTGGTAATGCTTATGATGATGAAGATGTGGGTGCAGAGGCTGACCTCAACAACTTGGAAACAACCATGAATGTCAGTCATATTCCCACAACCAGAATTGACAAGGATCATCCTAAAGACCAGATCATTAGAGACTTTAATTCAGCTATTCAAACAAGGAGAATGACCAAGATTTCTGATGAACATGCTATGGTATGTTACATTAATAAGCAGAGGAGAACAAATCACAAAGATTATCAGAACTGCTTATTTGCTTGTTTTCTCTCTCAAATGGAACCCAAGAAAGTGATTCAAGCTCTGGAAGATCCAAGCTGGATAGAAGCAATGCAAGAGGAGCTTCTACAATTTCAACTTCAGAAGGTTTAGACACTGGTTAATCTACCTAATGGCAAGAGGGCCATTGGAACCAAATGGGTCTTTAGAAACAAGAAAGATGAGAGAGGAATTGTAGTGAGAAACAAGGCAAGACTGGTTGCACAAGGTTATACCCAAGAAGAAGGAATTGATTATGATGAGGTTTTTGCTCCTGTTGCTAGGATAGAAGCAATCAGGTTATTTTTGGCCTATGCATCATTTATGGGGTTTATTGTGTACCAGATGGATGTAAAGAGTGCCTTCTTATATGGTACTATTGAAGAGGAGGTTTATGTGTGTCAACCTCCTGGTTTTGAAGATCCACAGTTCCCTGACAAAGTGTATAAGGTAGAAAAAGCTTTATATGGTCTACATCAAGCTCCTAAAGCCTGGTATGAGACCTTGTCTACCTATTATTTAAAAATGGTTTTAGAATAGGCAATATAGATAATACTTTGTTCATCAAGAAGGACAAAGGTGATATCTTGTTAGTACATGTATATGTTGATGATATCATCTTTGGGTCAACTAAGAAGTCCCTATGTGATGAGTTTGAAGGTTTGATGCATAAGAGATTCCAGATGAGTTCTATGGGGGAACTCACTTTCTTCTTAGGGTTACAAGTACAACAGAAGAAGGATGGAATCTTCATTAGCCAAGACAAATATGTGGCTGACATATTGAAGAAGTTTGATTTTGCCACTGTAAAGACAGCAAGCACTCACAAGGAACTAACAAGGCATTGGTAAAGATGAAGAAGCTGATAGTGTGAGATGTTCATTTATACAGATCAATGATTGGATCATTGATGTACTTAACAGCTTCTAGGCCAGACATAATGTTTGCTGTTTGTGCTTGTGCAAGGTTCCAAGTTACTCCTAAAATGTCACATCTTCATGCTGTGAAGAGGATCTTTAGATACTTGAAAGGTCAACCTAAATTGGGCCTTTGGTATCCTAGGGATTCACCATTTGACTTGGAAGCTTTTTCAGATAGTGATTATGCTGGAGCTAGCCTTGACAGGAAATCCACAACAGGAGGTTGTCAATTTCTTGGCAAGAGGTTGATTTCATGGCAATGTAAGAAGCAGACTATAGTAGCTAACTCAACAACTGAAGCAGAGTATGTTGCTGCTGCTAACTGCTGTGGACAGGTGTTATGGATCCAAAATCAGATGCTTGACTATGGATTCAATTTCATGAACACCAAGATTTACATTGATAATGAAAGCACCATTTGTATTGTGAAGAATCCAGTGTTTCACTCTAAAACCAAGCACATAGAGATTAGGCACCATTTCATCAGAGATTCTTATGAGAAGAAGTTGATTTAAGTGATCAAGATTCATACAGACCATAATGTTGCAGATCTTCTCACAAAGGCATTTGATGTTAACAGGTTTAACTTTCTAATTGCTAGCATTGGATTACTTAATCTCTGAAGTATTGTTTGAGGGAGGTTAATGTTTTTGGACAACAGTTCTTAACTTTTATTCATGGGTTATGCATAAATATGGATCCTCATGAATTCTCACATGTCTATCTAGTCTTTTCTAGTGTGCTTGTGATGGATAATAATGTTGCAGATCTTCTTACAAAAGGTTTTGATGCTGGAAGGTTTCAGTACTTGGTCTCAAGTATTGGAATGCTTAATCCTTAATGTCTATATCTCTTTATGTTTTTGTAAAAGTTTTGTAAAGGATTAGTACTATTAGTCTTGTCAATTAGTACTGCTAAGTATAATTAGTACTGCTAGTTATACTTAAGACTGCTTGTTAAAACTGTTAGTCATACTTAATACTGTCAAGAAGAAAATACTTTGGATTGTGTATTTTTGGCTATGGACTAACACTTGCAGGTAAAGAATACTGAATACCTAATGTTGAATGCTTTACCTCTGAAGAATTGGTCAAGGGAAAGTTAATGTTTTGGATAACAGTTTTTAACTTTTATTCATGGGTTATGCATAAATATGGATCCTCATGAATTCTCACATATCTATCTAGTCTTTTCTAGTGTACTTGTGATGAATAGAGGCATGTTCTTGTATAATTATTGAAGACATAGTTAATACTGTTATATATCTCTTACTACTGCTAGGCAAAAAATTACTACTGCCAGGCAAAAGTTAGTACTGTTGGGAGACAAAGTTACAATTGTTGACCAAATTCTTATCTCTTGAAGCATTGTTTAAGGGGGGCTACTTATTTATACAGTCAAAGCATGGATAGAAGGATATGTTATATCAAAAGTTTGTTAAAAGAATCAAAAACATCTAGGCACATCAAAAGAGGTCGGGACACCAAGATACCTCAGTCTAGTGGTCCCCCTGAAAAGGTTGGTGATGAGGTTGTCCATAAGGAGTTAGGTGACAGAATGGAAAGGGCTGCCACTACTGCTTCTAGCTTAGAAGCAGAGAGCAGGACAGTGGTAACATCAAATAAGACCTAATCCATGGCAACACTTAATGGATTAAGTCCTTAGAGAATTGGTTCAGGTAGTGGTCCCAGGTGCCAAGATACCATATTAAGGGATGTGGATGCTCAAACTTGGTTTGAGACTACATCTAAACAGTCCAATGATCCACCTCTCTTAAGAGGTTACACACTTGGAAGTGGGGAGGACAGTCTGAAATTATTGGAATTGATGGAACTTTGTACAACTGTCAAATATGTTGCATAAAAACAGACAGAGTAATTTGGTGAGCCAAAAGAATTAAGAGATTAAGTGAGCTTAAAAATAGAAAGAGAGATGTGTGAATAAAAACAGACAGAGTGATTTGGTTAGCAAAAAGAATTGAGAGATATGGTGAGCATAAAAATAGAAAGAGAGCTTGTGAGAAGAATCAATTGATGATAGAAGTCCTTTTTGGAAAGAAATTGATGTTAGTGCTGGTAACTTAAAACTTAATGCTACTTTTGCTGATACTCACAACATGGTCGCATTCTTGGAAAAACTCGCTGAAAGTGATGGATTTCATGAGATTATTGATTTTCTGAATGCTAATTAGATTCGCTATGCATTGACTGTCAATCCTATCATCTACACATCTTGCATTCAACAGTTTTGGGCAACGACAAAGGCAAAAATGGTCAATGGTGAACGTCAGTTACAAGCCCTAATTGATAAGAAGAAGGTGATCATCACGGAGTTAAGCATTATAAGTGATCTTCACTTTGAAGATGCAGGAGGTACTGATTGTTTGCCAACTGCTACAATTTTTGAAGAACTGGCACGGATGGGGTATGAAAAACCTTCTCAAAGGCTTACATTTTATAAAGCTTTCTTTTCTCCGCAATGGAAGTTCTTAATTCATACCATTACACAATGCCTTAGTGCCAAAACCACTGCATGGAACGAATTCAATAGTACAATGGCCTCTGCAATTATATGCTTGGCCACAAACCAGAAATTTAATTTCTTTAAGTATATCTTTGATGCTATGGTAAAGCACTTATAGGGAGGGGTCAAGTTTTTGATGTATCCATGATTTGTTCAAGTGTTTATCAATCAACAGCTTGGGGATATGTCACATCACAAGAAGATCTATGTTAACCCCTCACACACAAAGAAAATCTTT
>BQNB010055289.1:0-39173 GCA_026074375.1 Tanacetum coccineum
AATCATCCTACTTAATAATTTCCGATGCAATACGCGTACTCGCATAACCTTCAAGGTGATGGATGACATGACGATGCATGTTCTCTAATGAGTATGGGATAAGTGTTTAAAACTCATCTTCGGAGACGGGGAGTAAAACAATCAGGGGAAATCGACATAGTGTTTAAATAATTGATGAGTAATCGATTAGAGTAGATAAGGTAAAGGTCCTTATAAACGAGCCAACATAGCAATTATCATATCAATCCTTATATTACAAGTCCCGCCCATACAAGACTTGTAATACTTAGATTCATACATTATTCCATGTAAACAAAATTATGACGATTTTTTGTGTAATACGATATTGTATACAGTTATGAGAAAAATATTCTTAGAGTCCATTGTTTAACTTACAATGTCTGAGATGTAAATGAGATAATTGTGCAACTCACAATGTCTGAGGTATGAATGAGACCATTATGCAATTCACAATGTCTGAGGTATGAATGAGACCATTGTGCAACTCACAATGTCTGAGGTATGAATGAGACCATTATGCAATTCACAATGTCTGAGGTATGAATGAGACCATTGTGCAACTCACAATGTCTAAAGAAATATTCTAGTATTTATATAAATATAAATAACTCTTATATAAATAAATGCACGATATGCGCAAAAAAGAATGCAAGCATATATATATTATATATGTATGTCATGTAAGCACGTAATGTAGCAGGTAATGTAAGCAAGTAAGCAAGTAGTGTGTATGCACTTTGAAAACGTTTGATGTGATGCAATGTTTGTTAAAACGGTTATAGTCTATGGTAACATATACAATCTAGTTCTCTATAACTAGTGCTCTAATACGAATCTGTAAAACTCCCAAAAATGAGTCGCAGCGGAAATATGTCTGGGAGTGTTACATCATAATACAACAGCACAAGATACAAGAGAACGACCTCTAAATATGTCGTTTGAAAATAATCTCCTTGATTTTCTTGAAATTAATATAACATTTGTCCCATAATTTCATCACATTAAAAAGCTTGAAAACAATACAACGAGATTTGATCATTTGAATGTAAGTAGAAATCCATGAATGAAATCCTGTCAATTTAGACCCCAATGCACATCAAGTAATCCAAGCATCTAATCCACCTGAGAAAAACATGCTTAAAAATGTCAACATAAAGTTGGTGAGTTCATATATTTTTGTAAATGTAAATATTGAATTCAAAAGAGTATAGTGTCTACTGCTTCACCGTAGTATAATGAAAAATGTTTAATAACCAGTAATGTTCAACAAAGTAGTGTACACCACAAGATTTCTAAAATGTATGACTACTATAACAAATACAGTATCACATAAAATGTATCTACTGTTGCGCTAAGCTTATGACACTGAAGCTAATTTATGTAGCATATAATATGCCAAATGTATTTCTTTCTGCCCCTATCCGTTTTCCTTGACCAAGACACCAAATGAAATTGACATGATATATACCCGTTGTCCGGTACACCGGCACAGTGAGCGCTACTCACCCGGATAGGGATAATTAGTCCCAATAGATCTATTTATAACATTCACGCTTACAATCCGTAATTAACAGTTCATGATAGTTTCGGGCATTGAGTGGTCTAATCGCTACTTAGGCAACACGTAAACATGAGATGATAACCAGAAATACTTGTGTCCAATGAAAAGATAACCATTGTATTCATAAACAGCTTTAAATACTTAAATCCATAAGTAGAAAGAGAGTATGATATAAATCAAGTAACCGAGTTTGTAAATGAGTATGAGTATGTAAACAAGTTGTAATGAGCATGTATTCTCCCCCGAGATTTGTAAAATAATTGTAAAACAAGTGAAAGAGGGGCTATAAACTCACATCGATGATGAAGAACGATTGGCGGGAATGCGCATATTAAGCGCCAGACAAAACGAAAAACTAGAACGGCTCGACCAAGATGTTGCGGTTTATCTTAATGGTTATATCCTACTAGCCAAGGGTAATGTACTTGGGTTTTTCGATGAATGTGTACATCAACGCGACACGTTGATAAAAGATTTAGATTTAAAGTTGTAATAGTTTGGTGGTTGGTTAAATAAATAAATCAAGAAGCATATATAATTCATAGGGTGAATCATATAGCAATGTATGTAATATATTCCGTATCTATTACATAAAAAAAATAAGTAATTATATAATTCGTATGGTGAATTATATAATAAGACAAACAATCAGATGAATAATTTGAAGTATATAATACTTTGCAAATATTGTTTAAGAACGTGAGTAAATGATTAAACAAAATAATTCGACACGTTTTATAAATTCATCAATTAAAATAAAAAGTTCTTAGCATAAAAGTAATCGTACGTTTTAAAGTTAACCAATCATTACACTATGTTTTAAAGCTTTTTAACAAAGGTTATGATGTTAAATATAGTTTGAACAATTATAAAATATAAAATAATATTTTATAATCTAGTATATTGTTTCCTTGACGGTTTGCTAAAATAGTTATCCCATTTGTAAAAGTATAGTTTCCGTTTGTTTATCCAGTTATTGAAATATTACAAATTAACAATCTTAAAATTATATAATTTAATCCTTTTTCAATCAATCCGTGTTGCAATTTACTCGTGTGATCAATATATATAATTAGGCGAGACTAAATAATATATGGCACATTTATTTAACCATTAACCACCATTTAATCCGGTTTTATATTTATAAAATCTTATGATATATTTATTATTTGATTTATATAAATCAAGACACACCCTAAAGGTTGTTTCTGCTCACCCAAACACGCCCTTGTACATTTCCTGCTCACCCAAACACACCCGTTTAGTTATTCTGCCAAACCAACTGCACCCTTATTATCTTTCTCTTAACCCAAACGCACCCCTTTGGCGCAATCTGCAAAACAAAACACCCCTGTTTGGTGTTAACTGCCAAACCAAACACTCCCGTTTGGTTAATCTGCCAAATAAAACGCTCCCATTTGGTTAATCTGCTAAACCAAATGCTCCCGTTTGGTTCATCTGCCAAACCAAACGCACCCTTATTGTGTAAAATCCAGAACCAAACACCCCTTATGTGGCTGTCATCAAAACCAAACGCTCCCTATGCGTTTTAAAACCCCAAACGCACCCTTTGGCTGGGTCGTTTAACAAAACCAAACGCATCCTAATCTGGTGGACCCAAAACCAGTCGAACGCACCCTAACCTGTGGCGTACCCAAGTCCAAACGCACCCTATTGTGACTATCAATAATTAAACGGATCCTTGCCGATGAAAACACAAACCAACCGCACCCTCGTGGAATGCAGAAAGCGACCCACCCTTTGGTGCAAACCACAAATCAGACGCCCCTTGTGGGCTGCTAAACCCAACCCGAATGCACCCTTGTTATGAAACCCAACGCACCTATTTTGGGTTTATAAAACCAAACGCACTCTGTTGGTGTTTAAATAAACCACACGCACCTCTTATCTATGAAAACCACACCGAACGCACCCTGCCGGTGCGAGCCATGAAACCCGACGCACCCTTGTTGTTATGACGGTATTACACCGAACGCACCCTTGAGGTGCTGCTGTTTACACAGCGAAACAAACACCCTCAATGGTGTTTTTATCGAAACCAAAACACACCCCAGCTGGTGGCTGAGGAACCTAAACCGAACGCACCTTTCGGTGGCTAACCAAAACCGAACGCACCTTTCGGTGGCTACAAACCAGACGCACCCTCTTGGTGGTTTAAGAAAACTACACGCACCCTTTATGGGTTTACGTTAAACAAATCGTGGAGATGGTGGGGGTGGTTGCGGTGGAGGTGATGGTGTGACGTGGTGACGATGGAGATGATGATGGTGGTAAGGGTAGCGTGGAAATGGTGGTGATGCGTGGCGTATGATGGTGATGATAAGTATGATGGATCGGAGGTGGGTGGATGGAGGAGTTGGTTATGGTGTTGGGTGTGCCGCCGGCTGGGATGGCCAGAACCTCGCCGGAAGTCGCCGGGCGGCGCCGGATTTTAGAGAAGGAGAAAGAGGTGAGGCTAGGGTTAATGAACAAAAGAAAATTGGGAACCCTAATATCACTTCACAACACACACACAAAGCACACACCACACACACACACACACACACACACACACACACACACACACACACACACACACACATATATATATATATATATATATATATATATTGAAATTGAAATTGAAATGTTAAAAAAAATAGAAAAGGTATAATAGTCTAAGGTAGGTTTTGTAAATATTTCCCTCAGGGACCAAAAGTGTAACTTTTGTAATATAACGGTTCGGGACTCGTTTGGGCTAGTTAACGATTAAATCAAAATACGAAAACTACGCCATTGCGTTTAAAATGATTTTTCCCGCGAAAATGAGTATTTACTCGACCAATATTTTTATAAAATATATTTAAATCATTATTATTTATTTGGTACCAGTGGGTGTCGCGAGTAAGCTTTGTCTGTAAAAATGAAACTTTAATTTCAACGTTCGCGTTATTAAATAAACGCTTTTGGATAAAATATTAACTAATTTATTAACTATTTTTATTTAATAAAAAGTGGTAATTAAATATAATTTAATTATTTTTGTGTCTGTACGCGTTGTTCTCGCTTTTAAAATTTTGCGAGGGTATTTCAGTCATTTTCTGCTTGTTTTCGTGTCTCAGACAAAACTAAAAAGTTGTTCGGAATGTCGTTTTACATCAAATTGCTTTAGAGTCCGAGTTATGAAAACGTGATTTAGTGTGTCGTTTTTGATAAGTCAAATTAGGAATATCATATATTTTTCTCGTTTTCAAGTCAAATAATTTAAAAATAAATTTACTCGTGAGAAATGTGTAATAATAAGTATGATTTATTGTTAAAATCTGCTCCGAAAATTTTACCGGTTACGCGGTAATCGTTTTTATGTGACATTAAAAGATCAATGGTCAAAAGTCAAATCGGACCCGAAAAGTCCAAAGGTAAAATAGCCATTTAAAATACCGAAAATTGCCAGTTGTTACAGAAAGCTCCAATTTACGAAACCTCCTTTCGTAAATCCTAAATTACCTCTACTTTCGTAAAATCCAAGAAATCTCTTACTTTCGTAAATTCTTAGCTACAATACCTATTAAAAATCTATCAATCTGATTTTAAGCATTTTAGAGTGATAATATCAATGTTATCTTTTCAAATTGATAAAATTCTAGTTTACGAAAGCTATAGAAAGTGTTACGAAAGCTAAACTGTGTTATGAAAGCTAAGAAACACTTACGTATGGCAGTTACCGAAACCTCAACTATGATACGAAAGCTCAAAAACTGTAATACGAAAGCTATTTCCCGCCTAAAAATAGTTACCGAAACCTATTTCCTGGTTTACGAAAGCTCTCAAATCCATATTTTTCAATCAAATTCAATCTTAAGTAAGTATTTTTCGAAAACTAGTTATTAAACCTACAAATTGATAGTTACGAAAGTTATATTTCAATGTTTTAAGATCAAAAACTTATCAAATTGTAAATCTAATCACTCTACGTTCTTACGAAACCTACTTTTCGTATACGAAATCTTTTTGATCAAAAATTCTCACGGTTAAACTCGATTTTTATTCACGAAACACACACTAGATCTATCCCGGTGATAGATACCACTTATTATATGTCATGTTTGCATAGTAGATATCATACGAAAGTGAAAGAATGTAAGGAGAGGAGCTAGAGAGTATTTTTTTTATCATTTTTAAAGTTTTCATTCCAAAAGAGAAAATAGAAATGAAAAAGAGAAGTGAGTTACAAAATGTAAAAGACTTGTATAAATACCCCTCCTAGATGGGTATTTATACTTATGGTTGAACCTATTCTATTTTCCTTACTTTAGTCAAATCTTTGTCAACTTTACTTAACTTTGACCAAGATAGACTTTATTACATTATAATTACTAATAAAACTATAAAACTAAACAAAACTATACAAAGACCAATTCATTTAATAATAAACACTTCTCTTAAACTTAACATAACATATGAATTTTAAGAAAACAAACATAGTGCTCCTACTTGATGTAGGTTGTACTCAGGAGTCATCTTATTTTGATCAAAATCTAATTCTAAATAAACTTAAGATATTAGCTCCTGGATGCATGATCTAATCCACACTTGGAATCATTTATCTTGTATACATTATAAATATTATTTGAACTCATAACCCTTTTGATTACACATCGTCCTCGCAAAGGTAATCATTAAGGAAAGAGTTATGAAACCTAATTGCCATAATTTATATTCATGAAAACAAGTATGACAATTAATCATCTTTGTATAGTTAATGCTTGTAGAAAAGAAAATTTAATCACAATCAACTGCTTAAGTATGATTAAAAACTCTTATCATAAGTCATGCATTAATATGTATACAATTTTACCCTTATGAGTCTTTCTTCAAAAGAAACTCATTCTAACCTCACAGTTTAACTGTTTGGTGAAAGATCAATCAAGCCCAAAACATTGATTGTCTGTTAAGGACTGCATCTTATCATTTGTAGTTCTAAGACATTTATCAGATTCAAGATTTGATAATGTATCTTAGTAGTTAGCAGGTTTGTTATGATCCTCTAACTTATATCCCTCAGCATTGATATTAAAATATCACTCAAGTGATGAGGTATCCTTGCGGATTTATGAATGAAAGTTACATTATACTTTGGTTTAACATTTACATATTTAGCCTTAGTATGACATCAATAAGTGAATTAAAAAGGTTATGTATTTTGTTCTTGGATATCTTCAAGATCTATAGATGCTCCCACTTACTTTTGTAAGTAGAGACATTTCTCTAAATACTAAGTATTTATGCAACAAGAAATGTGTTCTTAATTAGGACATACGAAATACATTTTACAGTTCTAGCTTGTTAATATTACGCTTCACAAGCTATTAACAAATTTCAGAACTTTAATCAAGACATAATGGAATTCATCCCAATCTATAAATAGATAATGTCTTGAATATATTCTTGGTTAGAAACATGTTAGGTATGACTCTACATACCTTTACAAATTCTTAACGAATTGGGTACTTGTGTGGCCAGAATCATGCCGCCCAGAAGATTTAAGGAGAAGTCTATTAGAAAGATAGTGGAAAGGCGTGTGGCCAAAGCCATTGAAAAATATGAAAAGACTAGAGCTGACTCAAACAATACTGGTGGATCTGGATCAACGAATACTAGAGGAACTGTTGCACCAGAGATGCATGGATGTTCGTATAAGACATTTACGAACGGCAAACCTCACTCTTTCAACGGGCCTAGAAGTGTAGACGACAGAAACGGTTGGATCGAAAAATGGAGCATGGTGTTTGAGATCTGTAAATGTGCTGAAGATGACAAAGTGAAGTTTGCTGTATGCACGTTCGAGGGTCGTGCTCTAACCTGGTGGAACAGAAATGTTCAAACTTTGGGACTTGCTAATGCTAATCAGATCCCCTGAAGGTAAACTCTAAAAGCTATGATGATACTGATTACTGCCCAGCAACTAAAATTCAAGGATGAGCAAGAGCTTGGACTTTTTGACTTTGAAAGGAGATGACATCGAGGCATACAACAAATCGCGATCCAACACACGCTGTCCACCTTCCACGAACTGGTTTTGATGTGTCCTGAGTTGGTGTCAACTGAAAAGAAAAAGATTGAAAAGTACATTCGAGGATTTCCCGAGGGAATCAAAGGAAATGTTACTTCTTCAAAGCCTGCGACTTTGCATGATGCAATCAACATGGCTCGAGAACTGTTGACACAAGGGTTCAGGCTAAGGCATGTAAGATCGGTGATAGCAATAAAAGAAATGGAAGACAACCAGGGAACAACTATCACCAGCAACAAAACCGAAGACAAGAAAGCTGCTAAGGTTTATTGCAGCCCCAGCTTAAGGTAGAGGGCTCGCCTGGGAAACTTAACCATTGTGCAAATAGGTGCAAGGCACATCATCACCAGGTCCTTTCCTCCTAGGTATGGTAAATTGTCACAAGCATGGTCCACCAGAAGGAGGAGTGTCGACTAGGATTCCTATAGTCGGATGCAATTCGCTACAAAAAGTGACATTCTTGGTTAGTAGGGAATCATGGGCACAACAGGAGTATTGCCCGGAAGTTAAAGAACCGAAACTAAGAAAACCCAAGTTAAGGTACTGAAGCACTGGAATGGTGCATGCCCTTAGTAAATGAAAACCAATCAAAACCTTAACAACATGGAGGATGATATCAATGCTTAGACTTTATCCCTTTAGGAATTCTCGCTTAAATTTCTTTTGAACTTTTGTCTAAATTTCTTTTGAATTTTGCTTAAATTTCTGTTGTACGAATGAATTTTTTTTCGAATTATCTCTATCAAAGTAATGTATTGTGAAAACCTTTCGTACCTACTATAAAAATTCAAAAAAAAAACAAAAAAAAAAAAAACGTCACAAATTTTGAACGCTCAAGTTAAAGCCATTTAAGAAAAAGGGAATGCAAACGAGTTACTAAGCATGGTAACGAAATATTCAAAAGACATAAATAAAAATAACAAATAAATTTGTTGCCACAACATCCGTTTATTATCTTAGAAATAAGATTACATAAGGACATAAAGGAAATACAAGTTTTATTTCAACCCTCCCCTAACCATAATATCTAGTCCTTCAAGCATAGATCCACGCCAATAGCAAGGATAATGACCGGCACGAGAATTGCTAGAATAAAGGCCAAATACTGAAATCCTTCTTCGTATGGGAAGTAGGCAAGATAAATGCCGAGTGCTATCGCGGTCGCCATCGCCAAGATCGTGATGATGTGCAACATTTTTGAGGATTGGATAAGAGAAAATGTAAGTGAAAGATTAAGTGTTGTATGGAGAAAAATGGGAAAAGAAAATTTTGTATAAAAGGGGGAAAGTAAACCGTTGGGTTACTGTTACGGAAGAATATTACTGTTCACGCGACACCGTTGGGGCAATCTGTTCATATTAAAATAACAATAATAATAGAATATTAATGAATAATAATAATAATAATAATTATCTACACCTCTTCATCAACATTATTCCGGAAGAAATATCCGCATCTTTTTCTCCGAACCCGTACCTTCCTCAAGTGCCGCAACTTGAGCCTTGAGGACAAGGCTCTTCTAACCGGAGGAGACTGTAACATTCCATATTTTCAGGTAATTTTTGACGTCATCTATTTTACTAATTATTTATTTTTCTTTCTCGTACGCGTTTACTTTTATTTTTAATAGTTAAGTTAAATCTTGGCGTATAGTCAAAAATTTATCGTTTAGCTTAACGGATACAAACAAATAAATTTACATCAAGCAAGGTTATATAATATCTTTTGAGAATAATTATTTAACTGTGTTCATTTTATTTTTATCGGATACGTAAAGTGTATACGTTTCGCGATAAATTGCGTTTAGGCACTCCCGGAACCACCAAAACTTTTCTACGCTTCAACAAATACCCACATTTATACCCAATACATAAAAATTACTCAACAACATCACATATATCTTATTTTGGCCGAATTTATGGCAAATAATACAAAGAAATAAGAAAAATCCACAACTGATCAATGTACATCTCTTGCATTTAAAACCATCCCATACCTTGTTACAATTGACTCTAGAATCAAGAAACATGAACCCTTGAAACCCCTCAATCTTGCTCTTGACTTTTATACTACACATTTTTGACCAATACGAATCCATATATACATGCATTACATAAGAGAGATAACACATACATGCTTAAACACTTAGCAAAAATCAACAAAATCCTTCCTTTTTCTCCTTGCATGCTCACGGCATCAAACACCCCTCTAACCAAACCCATACAAAATTTTCTACAACCTATACACATCTATACACATCCATCCTAAGATATTCTAAGGTGTTTCCAAGCATTGGCTAAGCATTTTCAAGTATTAATCAAGTAAAAGGAAGCTAGGGTTTTATTAAGAAAACAAGGGTTTTCTTGGTTATAATCTCGGGTTTAAAGTCTAAACAAGGGTTTAGCACTTAAGTATCATCATCCTTCATCATCTCATTAAGGTCATCTTAAGCCCTTAACTTTTCATTTATATGATTTTATGAATATGTGATGTTTATATAGTGAAATCACCATTATGATATGTTTAACTTGTAAACATGGTTTTTTCTTAGAAATATAGTTTTATGAGCTTTTAGTCATGATATATGAACATAAAAATAAAGTCATAATGGAAGTAAAAGACTTGTACACTTTTGGTAAAAGTTTATAAAAGTGTAAAATAAAAAACAGGTTAAAAATAGACTTAATACAAGTCACCACCCAAACTTTCTGTCCAAAAAGTACATAAAAAACTACTTAATTTTATATTTTTATAAGATAAACATTTTACGACAATCCGAAAAGTAAGAAACTTTCAAAACGGATTAATAACTAAAAAAGTTACGTATAAAAAAAAAACGAGTTATACGTTTAATTAAACGAGTTTATAAAAACTTTTATTAAAATTATTCAAACAGCAAGTTTGATAATTTTAACAAATAAACACATCTTTTTAGGATTCCAAATGATAGAATCGTAATTTTTTTAATTAAATAACGAACGAGTCATGAATTTCGCAAGTTTACGACAATTAATACTTTTATACAAACTATTTTTATAAAAGTATACTATTACATAGACAAAAGTTACATTTTGTACACCACATAAAATTACAAAACTTTCATATCCTGGAAACGTCCCTCGAAAGAATCGTTAAAAATAAAACCGGAGCATCACGCAATAAACTACGACTTTAACACGGTTTTTAACGAAACAAATACGATATAAATATAAGTCACGGTCTGATGTGAACAGTAAAATTTACTGTTCATCAGAGGTCAAAAATATGGAAATGTCAAATTATGACTAACTCATCCTAATACAAAGATGGCCATAAGAAAACGCTAAAATCGGCTTAAAACCAAAAGTTATGCTCAGTTTTACAAAACAGAAATTAAAAGCGTTTTAAAAACTTAATAAACACAATTTATACCAAAACTATAGCTGTGTGACTGAATTATATAGACCTATAGGGGTAATATCAAAGAACTATATTACTAGGCGTTTATCATAATGAGGCCTCTTCGGGTGGCGATCGGACGAGTAGTTGGATTTACGATTTAAAAGTGTCCTAGCTCCTCATAATCAAAAAAACGTTCACTACAACAACGACCCTCTTAATTATATCGGACCTAACTATAGTATTATGAGCTATACGACCTATAATAATCAAGTGTTTAGAACTTATACGACCTATATTGGATTAGGTTCATACGATCGTAGCGTGACGCATTTCTATTGTGTATATTTGTTGATTACCATTCACTCAAAAGTTGATTCGTAGCCCCTTTTTTTTTTCTACTACTTGCCGTTATTAAAATACGGGGGAGATTACAGCTTAATTTTCTTTAGACCAATGTATTTCAAAACTGTATGCTATTTCCTGATCATTATTGCCTAAGTACCCTTCCGGCCGCTAAGAACCCCTTTTATTACATAACCGTTAATTACCTGCTGGGTATACGCTCTGTATATGATAGATCTATCGGGGAACTGACCATTACCCCGTACAGGCCGTGGTTTCTAGAGTACACATTGACGCATTTAACATTCAGAGAAAAATCGTAGGAAGTTTGGCACATCTGTATTGAGAAAATTTTCGTAGGATATTTTTGTAACATCTGTAACCGTGTTGGGGCACAAACCTCGAGTACTGGTTTTGATTACAGTTTATCTCCTTAAGGTTCAGTTCATGACTAGGGCAATAATACAATGTGGCTGACTATGGAATTTTTCATATTCTACTATTACTTAAATCTTGTGGTCCACGCTATTACCTGATAAACCTATGATTCACTCAACAATTCTGTTGACTGTTTTAGCAGTTTAATCTCAAGGTGCTGAGGTCATAATCTTGGATGGGAAGCCGTGACGGATATCTAAATAAGGGATTCTGATTTCTTTAAATTTATAAAAACTTTGTACTTATAGTAATATTTTAAAGACTTTTAAATAAAACTATGGGACCTAACGTGACAACTCGGATATTTGTAATGACATCGAATGAAACTTATTTTAAACGTCCATTTAAGGTCGTTTTTTATATCTTGATTTTTGTACTTTGACGTAGCACCGCCAAGGTTTATCCCATTCCCTGCGATAGCCCCTATGATTTTGGGGTGTTACCATGATTGCGCTGGTGTGGAAGCGGCGTGGTGTTGTACCGGGGAAGGGGGGGGACGGCGGCTGGGGTGGTTAATCGATAGATTCGGGTGGCGGGGAGCATTTTGTGCTCGACACCGGAAAACTCGCCGGAAAACTTTTTCGGCGGCGGTGGTTGCTGGAGGTTGGCCGGATCCAGCGGCCGGAAAAATAAGAGAGAGTGAGATGCATATGTAGGTGTGTGTGTGTTTTTATGAAATAAAATGAATTTTTTTTTATAACTTATATATATATATATATATATATATATATATATATATATATATATATATATATATATATATATATAAGTTTATAAATAAAGTGTAAGGTGTGAAATAGATGGGGGTAAATTTTGTAAATATTTCACAGGGACCTAAAATGTAAATTTTGAGTATTATTTTGTAGAATAGTGGTTCGGGACTCGTTGAGCGACTTAACGGATGATTCAAGACACGAAACTTGCGCCATTGTTTTCCAAATCATTTTTCCCATAAAAACGACGTATTCACTCGACTAATTTTCATAAACGTTTTATAAAATTTATTTAAAACGTTTATTATTTATTTTGTACTTACTATAAGCTTTTGTCGTAAAAAATGATATTTTACTCAGAATATTTGCGTCTTCAACAGAACGTCACTTGAATAAAATGATTAATAATTTATTTAAATATATTTAATTTAATAAAAAGGTTATAAATATAATTTTAATATATTTCTGTTTCTATAATCTTGCGAGGCATTTATCACTTTCCAGACTGTTTTCCGGGTCCCTCGTAAAAACTAAAAAGTTGTCAGGAATATCGTTTTACATCAAATTGCTTTAGAGTCCGAATAATGAAAACGTGATTTAGGTGGGTCTTTTTTGATAAATCAGCTTAGGAATAACATATATCTTTTTTGTTTTCAAGTCAAATAAGTTAAAAATAACTTGCACATGAGAGATGTAATAATAAATATGATTTATTATTTAAAATATGTTCCGAAAATTTAACCGATTACGCGGTAATCGCTTTTATGTGACAATAAAAGATCAAAAGTCAAAAAGTCAAGTCAAACCCAAAAAGTCAAAGGGTAAAATAGTCATTTAAAATTTTGAAAATTTCCAAATGTTACAGTACCTACCCCTTAAAGAAATCTCGTCCCGAGATTAAATTTGTGTTAACCGTTTGTGTGACCAAGAAAAGATTTAAGATTTAATAAACCAGTTTCTAAAACAAAGCTGTAACCTTTATTCAGCAAAATTAGATGTTTCGACACTTCTCAACATACCAAAATTTTGGCTAAGTTTGACCAGGATATTTAATCCATCAAAATGGGTATCTAAAAAAATATCATTACAGATCTTATGACTGATATAACCGCGTTAAAAAAAAGTCTCTTAATAGTGAAATCATCAAGAAGAAAGTGTAGTCACGTGAGTGTGTCTGTATAAAGTTTTAAATGTTCCAGGACGATGTCTGTTTTCTGCTATCTGTAATGTTCGATGATTCACATCAACGTGGCTTATGGATGTAAGTACCCAACTTTTTTCTTTTTTTTTACTTGGCAGTACTAGGATGTATCGCGACCTAAGTCTTCCCACTAGTGGTCCGAAATGAATAGTTCGACTAGATATTTCGTCGATAGATGTTTATCTGATTTAGGGGGGTTGCATTACCTATTGGATAAAGTTGTACCAGCTGGGACTGCTCCAGGACCCAACAACAGCAACCATCACGACAATAACCCTAACAAATAATGATGGGGTGCCGAGAATGAAGACATTTTGAGAAACAATATTCCCAGAATAAAGTTTAACAAATGGGAGGAGCTCGCGAAAGAGCTTATGCGATAGACGGCGGAATTAATGGAACTCCAGGTCCGTTAGTTCGAGGAGAATCAACGCCATTAGTTCACGTGTGTAACAGTATGTTTTGCTATCCCCACGAACAGTTCGTGACCGCAAGGATAGCAACGGCCAAAAGTAATAAATTAAAGAATGAGATTAAGGAGTTGTCAAGCGAGGCCTTAAGATTTCTGCGAAGTAGCAAGACACTATTGTGCTTCTAAACCTTTTTAACGGATTCCGATGAATTATCGGGTTCGACTTCATACTCGTGTCATATTGGATACCATTAAGGCCACTCATTTATAATTCATTACTATACATAAAGGAGCGTTCCTAATTATTAATAAGAAATGATAAACTTATGGTTTGGGATTTACAATATTCTTATTTAACTGAAGAGGCTTCCTAAGCTTTCAAATAAAGAGATTATAAATCATCCCTACTCTAATAATTTTCCGATGCAATAACGCGGTACTCACATAACTTCAAGGTGGTGATTACATCACTCTGCATGTGATTCTGATAGTATGGACGAGTGTTTAAAACTCGTCTTCGGAGACGGGGAGTAAAACAACCAATTGAATATCGACCTAGAGTTCAAGTATCGTTAATGAGTACTCAGGTTAGATAAACCAGGTAAGAGGTTCTCCTTATGACGAGCAACCAAGCAGATTATCAATCAATCCTCCTATTCCAAGACCCGCCCATACTAAAGACATTGTATACTTAGATTCATCACATAAGTCCAATGTAAACAAAATAATGAACGGTCACCGTGTAATCCGAATTTAGTAAAAAGTTATGAAGAAAATAATAATCTTAGAGACCATTGTTTAACTTACAATGTCTGAGAACAAAATGAGACCATTCTGCAACTCACAATGTCTAAGAAGTAAAACGAGACCATTGTGTAACTTACAATGTCTGAGGTATAAATGAGACCATTGTGCAACTCACAATGTCTTAAGAAATGTTCTAGTATTTATATAATTAACTCTTATATAAATAAACATACGATATACGCAAAAGGAATGCAAGCATATATATTATATATATATGTATGTCATGTAAGCACTTAAGGTAACAAGTAGTGTAAGCAAGTAAGCAGGTAGTGTGTATGCACTTTGAAACTGTTTGCTGTGATGCTATGTTTGTGAAAACGGTTATAGTCTAGGGTAAAATATGCAACCTAGTTCTTTATAACCAGTGCTCTGATACCAATCTGTAACACCCCAAAAAATGTGTTGCAGCGGAAATGCGTCCGGGGGGCGTGGAACACAAGCATAGTATCAAAATCTTGTAAGGATATAGCAAAACTTTTTGATCCATTATTGTAACACCCCCAAAAATGTGTCGCAGCGGAAATATGTCCGGGGGCGTTACTTCATAATACAACAGCACAAGATACAAGAGAACGACCTCTAAATGTGTCATTTGAAAAGTAATCTCGTAGATTTTCTTGAAATTGATATAACATTTGTCCTATAATTGCATCAAAATGAAAAGCTTGAAAACAATACAACGAGATTTGATCATTTGAATGTAGTATGCTCCAATGCATATCAAGTAGGCCAAGCATCTAATTCACCTGAGAAAAACATGCTTAAAAGTGTCAACATGAAGTTGGTGAGTTCATAGAGTTTTGTAAGAATAAATGTAAATGTTGAAATACAAAGATTTATAAAGTATGCATGACCAATTCAATTCCTTTAATAGTCGTCAAAAATGTAAGTGTAAATGTAGAATCGAAAAAAGTATAGTGCCTACTGCTTCACCACAGTATAATGAAAAGTGTTTAGAAATCAGTAATGTTCAACAAAGTAGTGTGAACCACAAGATTTCCAAAATGTATGTGACTACTATAACAAATACAGTAACACACAAAATGTATCTACTGTTGCGCTAAGCTCATGACACCGAAGCTAATTTATGTAGCATATAATATGCCAAATGACTTATACCCTATCGGTGTCTGACCAAGACACCAAATGAAATTCGACATGGTATATATCCGTTGTCCAGAAAACCGGCATAGTGAGCGCTACTCACCCGGATAGGGATAATTAGTCCCAATAGATCTATATATAACATTCGCGCTCCCTCAACCGGTACTCCAGTCAAGAAATTAACAGTTCATGATAGTTCGGGCATTGAGTGGTCTAATCGCTACTTAGGCAACACGTAAACATGAGATGATAACCAAAAATACTTGTGTCCAATGAAGAAGTAACCATGGTATTCATAAACAGCTTTAAATACTTAAATTCCTAAGTAGAAAGAGTGTTATATAAATTGAGTAACCGAGTTTGTAATTGAGTATAAACATAAGTATGTAAACAAATATGTAAACAAGTTGTAATGAGCATGTATTCTCCCCCGAGATTTGTAAAGTAATGTAAAACAAGTGAAAGAGGGGCTATAAACTCACCTCGATGGTGAAGAACAGTTGACAGATAGGCGTCTACTATGCACAACACAAACGGAAGACGAACGACTCGATCAAGAAATTGCAACTAATCTTATCGGCTAATACCCACTAACTTAGAATGATGAATGTGATACGTTGATAAAAGATTTAGATCTCAAGTTGTAATAGTTTGGTGGTTAGTTAAATAAAATAAATTAAAAAGTAAACGCAAGGTGTGCAATATATTCCGTATATATTACATAATGAAAAATGACCAAGTATATAATTCATACTGTGAATTATATAACAAGATACACAACCAAAATAATAACTCGAAGCGTATATAATACGCGACATGTGTCAGATGAATAATTTGAAGTATATAATACTTTGCAAATATTGTTTAAGAAACGTGAGTAAATGATTAAACAAAATAATTCGACACGTTTTAGAAAATCACCACTTAAATAAATAAAAAGTTCTTAGCATAAAAGTAATCGTACGTTTTAAAGTTACAAATCATGTACACTATGTTTTTAAAGCTTTTACAAAGGTTATGATGTTAATTTCTAGTTGACAATTATAAAATATAAAATAATATTTTATAATCTAGTATATTGTTTCCTTGACGGTTTGCTAAAATAGTTATCCCATTTGTAAAAGTATAGTTTCCGTTTGTTTATCCGGTTATTGAAATATTACAAATTAACAATCTTAAAATTATATAATTTAATCCTTTTTCAATCAATCCGTGTTGCAATTTACTCGTGTGATCAATATATATAATTAGGCGAGACTAAATAATATATGACACATTTATTTAACCATTAACCACCATTTAATCCGGTTTTATATTTATAAAATCTTATGATATATTTATTATTCGATTTATATAAATCAAGACACACCCTAAAGGTTGTTTCTGCTCACCCAAACACGCCCTTGTACATTTCCTGCTCACCCAAACACACCCGTTTAGTTATTCTGCCAAACCAACTGCACCCTTATGATCTTTCTCTTAACCCAAACGCACCCCTTTGGCGCAATCTGCAAAACCAAACACCCCTGTTTGGTGTTAACTGCCAAACCAAACACTCCCGTTCGGTTAATCTGCCAAACCAAACGCTCCAGTTTGGATAATCTGCCAAACTAAACGCTCTCGTTTGGTTAATCTGCCAAACCAAACGCACCCTTATTGTGTAAAATCCATCACCAAACACCCCTTATGGGGCTGTCATCAGAATCAAACGCTCCCTATGCGTTTTAAAACCCCAAACGCACCCTTTGGCTGGGTCGTTTAACAAAACCAAACGCATCCTAATCTGGTGGACCCAAAACCAGTCGAACGCACCCTAACCTGTGGCGTACCCAAGTCCAAACGCACCCTATTGTGACTATCAATAATTAAACGGATCCTTGCCGATGAAAACACAACAACGCAACCCTCGTGGGTCGGCTAGAAACCTGACTCTCCTTTGGTGCAACACAAAACTGAGCCTCCTTGTGGGGCTGCTAAACCAACCCGAACGCACCCTTGTTATGAACCCAACCGCACCTTATTTTGATAGGTTATAAAACAAACGCACTCGGATGGTGTTTAAATAAACCACACGCACCTCTTATCTATGAAAACCACACCGAACGCACCCTGCCGGTGCGAGCCATGAAACCCGACGCACCCTTGTTGTTATGACAGTATTACACCGAACGCACCCTTGAGGTGATGCTGTTTACACAGCGAAACAAACACCCTCCGTGGTGTTTTTATCAAAACCAAAACACACCCCGGCTGGTGGCTGAGGAACCTAAACCGAACGCACCTTTCGGTGGCTAACCCAAAATCGAACGCACCTTTCGGTGCCTACAAACCAGACGCACCCTCTTGGTGGTTTAAGAAAACCACACGCACCCTTTATGGGTTTACGTTAAACCAACCGTGGAGATGGTGGGGGTGGCTGCGGTGGAGGTGATGGTGTGACGTGGTGACGATGGTGGTCACGATGGAGATGATGATGGTGGTAAGGGTAGCGTGGAAATGGTGGTGATGCGTGGCGTATGATGGTGATGATAAGTATGATGGATCGGAGGTGGGTGGATGGAGGAGTTGGTTATGGTGTTGGGTGTGCCGCCGGCTGGGATGGCCGGAACCTCGCCGGAAGTCGCCGGGCGACGCCGGATTTTAGAGAGGGAGAAAGAGGTGAGGCTAGGGTTAATGAACAAAAGAAAAATGGGAACCCTAATATCACTTCACACACACACACACACACACACACACAAAACCACACACTCACTCACATATAGTATTATATAGTACTAGTATATTATATATATATATATATATATAATTATATATTATATATACACACACACACACACACACACACACATATATATATATATATATATATATATATATATATATATATATATATATATGTGTGTGTATATATATTGAAATGTTAAAAAAATAGAAAAGGTATAATAGTCTAAGGTATGTTTTGTAAATATTCCCTCAAGAATCAAAAGTGTAACTTTTGTAATATAACGGTTCGGGACTCGTTTGGGCTAGTTAACGATTAAATCAAAATACGAAAACTACGCCATTGCGTTTAAAATGATTTTTCCCGCCAAAATGAGTATTTACTCGACCAATATTTTTATAAATAATTTTATAAAATATATTTAAATCATTATTAATTATTTGGTACAAGTGGGTGTCGCGAGTAAGCTTTGTCTGTAAAAATAAAACTTTAATTTCAACTTTCGCGTTATTAAATAAACGCTTTTTAATAAATTATTAACTAATTTATTAACTATTTTTATTTAATAAAAAGTGATAATTAAATATAATTTAATTATTTTTTTATTTTACATTAAATTACTTTAGAGTCCGAGTTATGAAAACGTGATTTAGTGTGTCGTTTTTGATAAGTCAAATTAGGAATATCATATATTTTTCTCGTTTTCAAGTCAAATAATTTAAAAATAAATTTGCACGTGCGAAGTGTGTAATAATAAGTATGATTTATTGTTAAAATCTGCTCCGAAAATTTTACCGGTTACGCGGTAATCGTTTTTATGTGACATTAAAAGATCAATGGTCAAAAGTCAAACCGGACCCGAAAAATCCAAGGGTAAAATAGCTATTTAAAATATTAAAAATTGCCAGTTGTTACACTGTTTCTAAGTCCATTTCCTAGCCCAGGTCAACAACACCCACCCTTAGTCAAAGTCAAGAGATAATTAAACGGGTCAAATGTTACTATTCACCATCCCTTCCCTCTCATTTACCTTGCAAAAATGTATGGGTAAAATTGTAACAACTGGCAATTTTCAGAATTTTAAATGACTATTTTACCTTTTGACTTTTCGGGTCTGACTTGACCATTTGACTTTGATCTTTTATTGTCACATAAAAACGATTACCGCATAACCTGTAAAATTTTCGGAACATATTTTAATTATAAATTATATTTATTATTACACATCTCACATGTGCAAATTTATTTTAACTTATTTGACTTGAAAACGAGAAGATATATGTTATTTTTAAGTTGACTTATCAAAAACGACCCGCTGAATCATTTTTTCACAACTCGGACTCTAAAGTAATTTAATGTAAAACGACATTCCGGACAACTTTTCAGTTTTATCCGAGACACGAAACCAAACAGAAAATGACAAAAATAGCCTCGCAAAGTTTTGAAAACCGCACATAGTGCGTACCAACACAAAAATAATTAAATTTATATTTAATTATCACTTTTTATTAAATAAAAATAATTAATAAATTATTTTACATCTCATTCAAAAACGTTTGTTAAAAACGCAAATACTCAAGTTAAAGTTTTATTTTACGGACAAAGCTTACCCGTGAATCCTGAAAAAAAAGAGAAATTCTAAGAGTTAAGTGATTTAACCATTTTATTTTTCTCTAGTTGTATTAGCCGTGATGAAATCTCTAAGCGTTCACATTTTTTTTAAAACATTGAATTAATTCTTTTAGCGTATTATCAAGTATCATAAATACCAACCGAGTACTATAAAATCAACGGTATAAGCCTATAATGATAACGATACTAATGATATTATAAGCTAATTATTACAGTATGTAATTTTTTTTAGCTACTCGTTTGATGTTGCTAGCGTAAAACAAATTAGTAAAATAAAGATTTCTAATACTAATAGATATATAAATGAAAAGTAATATTAGTATAGTAGATATGAATAAATAGTACACGATCTTTTCTTTAATATGAATAAATAGTACAGTACACAATCTTTACCGAATCTTTTCTTTTTTCTTTTGACTACACTTTTTAAAGCACTCCACAAAACAATGTCTTCCACTCCAAACCGCATATTCGGATGAATTTGCTGCCCACGTCCTCTTTATATAAAGAAAACCATATCATAATCCATTGGAAAATTTTTATAAACCCAAGGCAAAAGTTGCCGCTACAAAACAAAACAAAACTAGATATTTGTGTGGTTATTGAGTGCGAGTTCGGTTCACATTGGGTTGCCCAGGTTCGGAGTCTGCTTAGTTTTGAACGACTGGTTCGCGTTTGGGTTTTGGGTTCTATCGTGTCTCGTAAATTTCTAGTGTTCATGTTCGTACGTTTTCTTCTTAGTTCACGTCAGGTTCAATTTCTTTTTGTTCCTGCTTTTTATATCATTTTGTTGTCTTCAACAAACCTCAGCTAAACTATAACATGAAATTATTTCACTAATACTATGCATGAAATGACTTCATAATTAATTTATATACTTTTTGCAAATTCTATCTTGGTCTTGCTCAACGATCAACACTTCAATGATTGCATTTATTTACTTAAAAATGAAATAAAAGCATTTCAGTATAAGCATCTTTAAATTATAACAAAGCTCCGACATGACTTCATGTGTCTACTCGTTTTGTAATAACTGTATGCATAAAGTTTGTTATAGTGTTTATAGGCCGGTATTCATGCTCGTCTACGCGACCATGCTCAGTTTTAGGGTTCATGTTGCCTTAGGTTTCGGTTCGAATTCATGCTTGAGGTTGGAGTTCATGTTGGAGGTCCGAGTATATGTTCGTGTTCGGAGTTCTTGGTCGGACTGAATACGATCGGTTCGAGTTCCGGTCACGTCACAGTTATGGGTTCACGACGGGGGTTGCTAGAGTTTTGAGTTAGTGTCTGCAATTGTGATCGTGTTCTTAATCACATCGTTTTCAAGTCAAGTTCATTCCGTGTTTGTTCTTTAGAGGTAAGGTCTCGAACAATATTATAAATAATACAATATTAGTTATATGCATGCCCATTTCGTATGTCAATTAAATCATACATGAAAATTTACCACTAATAACCACTTGCAGTGAATATATTATGGGTCTTATCATTCAATCCTTATTTACAAAACTGGCAAACGAAATCGAAATCCAGATTTACGCATTACTTACTAAAGTTAAAGATTAAATAATGAATACTAGTTAATTAGTTCATGAAACAAATGCTTAGCATGTACAATATTGTGTCATTCAAAATCATATATTAATCAGTTAAGAGAATAAATAAATAACTAGTAGTAACTGAAACATGAGTATTGATATTGAACAAAGAAGACGACGACATATTATGGTCTATTATATGCCAATTTACATATTTGGTCCTTGATTAATAAAGCTAGTTGCAAATGATTATTATAGAATTTTAATGTTACACTTTTGGCCCTTATCTCTTTTATACTCTTCAAAATTAGTCCGAAATCATAGTCTAGTCATTTTGCCATTGACGTAATAAAATACTTTTAAGTGGTACATCTCAAATGTTATGATCAATCTAATCATCTAAAAGTATATTTTAATATGAAAAGTATATTATAAATTCTTGCACAAACTTCTTGCACAAACTTCCCATGAAGTTGAGATCATGGATCTCCCTAAATGAAACAATGTTCCTTTGTAAACTGCTTCCCCTTTTAAAGTTGTAATAGTTTGGTGGTTGGTTAAATAAATAAATTGAAAAAGCATATGTGATTCATACGATGAATCGTATAGAAGAGCATGTAATATATCCCATATATATTACATATGAAAAAATAAGCAATCTATACTAATTTCGTATGATGAATTATATAATAAGACCATCAATCAATAAGCATAAATTTGAAACATATATACTTTGGCAATTTTATTTAAGAAACGTGAGTAATTGATTAAACAAAATGATTCAACATGTTTTTAGAAAATCACCACTTAAATAAATAAAAGTTCTTAGCATAAAAGTAAACGTACGTTTTAAAGTTATAAATCATGCACATTATGTTTTTAAAGTTTTCACAAAGGTTATGATGTAAATTTCCAGTCGACAATTATAAAATATAAAATAACTGTTTTAATCTTAGTATAATTGTTTTCATTTGACGGTTTGCTAAAATAGTTATCCCATTTAGAAAGTATAGTTTCCGTTTGTTTATCCGGTTATTGAAATATTACAAACTAACAATCTCAAAATTTATATAACTTAATCCTCTTTCAATCTATTTGTGTTGCAAACCCAAACACACCCCCTTAAGGTTATTATAATCGCAAAAGTGAAGATAATAAATAAAGTATTTATTTAACCATTTCCACCATTTAGATCCAGTTTTAATATTTATAAGATCTTACTAATTTTATTAATCGATTTATATAAATCACCTGCTCCCTTCGCGTTCTCTATTATACCAAACAGCCCTCATGGCTATTAACACAAGCCAAACGCACCCATGTTGGCTGAGAACCCAGCCAAACGCACCTTTTCGCTGTTGGGCAGCCAACCAAACGCACCCTTATTGCGTTTATACTAAACCAAACACACCCTTTGGCTGAGAACCATAACCAAACGCACCCTAGTTGGTTATAAACAACACCAAACGCGCATCATGGCTGTTATACAGCCATCCAAACGCACCCTACTCGGGCTTTACAAGAGTAAAGCACCTTGTTGGCTATAACAAATCCAAACGCTACCCTAATTTGTTTATCACAACCCAAACGCACCCTAGTCTTTACAACAGCCCAAGCGCACCCTTGGTTGTTGTTTACGTCAAACCGAACGCACCCTTTTCTGCGATAACCCATAAAACAAACACCCCTCGTCTGTTGTTAACAAAACCAAACGCCCCTTCGTTTTTATAACAAAACCAAACGCCCCTTTTGTTTTTTTTATAAACAAAAAACCAAACGCCCTTGTTTTTATAACAAAACAATCGCACCTACGATGAGAGTATGAAACCAACAGACCCTCTTGTGTTGTTGCTAAGCCGGAAAACCAAACGCACCCATGATAGGGCGGACTGTGATGATGATGATGGTGGTAGGGGTCGCAGGTAATGGGTTGATGAGAAGTGGTCACGAGTGAGGAGATGGTGTAGGGTGGCATAGCAGCGGCGTGGTGGTGGTGACAGTGGGGTGGCGATGGTGGCGAGTGGCGGAGAGTGAGTATGGGGATCGGGTAGATCCGGTCGTGAGGACCACTTTTGGTTTCGATCGGAAAAACCCGCCGGAAAAGTTTTCCGGCGGCGGCCGGTGGTGGCCGGCGGGTGGGTGGGTGGCGGATAAATGGGGGAAGAGAGAGAGAGAGATATATGTATGTGTGTGTATATATGTAGAGATTGAATTGACATAATAGTTATAAGTTTTTTATATATATAGATATATATATATATTTTTATAATACTATATATATATATATTTATTTTATTAAATTATTGATATATTTATATTTATATATATTATAGATTATATAGATTTTATATATTATATATAATAAATTTGACACTATTATTTCATTTCAATCTCTCATATATACACACACATACATTATATCTCTCTCTCTCTTCTTCCCCAATTATCCGGCCACCACCCACCGCCGGCCACCACCGCCGCCGGAAAACTTTTCTGGCGGGTTTTTCCGATCGAAACCAAAAGTGGTCCTCACGACCGGATCTACCCGATCCCCATACTCACTCTCCGCCATCGCCACCATCGCCACCCCACTGTACCACCTCCACGACGCTGCTATGCCACACCTAACTATCTCCTTCGCCTGTGGAACACTCTCTCAACTCCATTACCGCGACCCATACCACCATCATCATCATCACAGTCGCCCTACATGGGTGCGTTTGGTTTCGGCTTAGCACCAAGAGGGTGCTGTTGGTTTCATACTCGCATCGTAGGTGCGTTTGTTTTTGTTATAAAAACGAAGGGGCGTTTGGTTTTGTTATAAAAACGAAGGGGCGTTTGGTTTTGTTATAAAAACGAAGGGGCGTTTGGTTTTGTTAACAACAGACGAGGGGTGTTTGTTTTATGGGTTATCGCAGAAAAGGGTGCGTTCGGTTTGACGTAAACAACAACCAAGGGTGCGCTTGGGCTGTTGTAAAGACTAGGGTGCGTTTGGGTTGTGATAAACAAATTAGGGTAGCGTTTGGATTTGTTATAGCCAACAAAGGGTGCGTTTGACTCTTGTAGAAACCGAGTAGGGTGCGTTTGGATGGCTGTATAACAGCCATGATGCGCGTTTGGTGTTGTTTATAACCAACTAGGGTGCGTTTGGTTTTGGTTCTCAGCCAATGGGGCGGTTTGTATTATTATAAACGCAATAAGGGTGCGTTTGGTTGGCTGCCCAACAGCGAAAAGGTGCGTTTGGCTGGGTTCTCAGCCAACATGGGTGCGTTTGGCTTGTGTTAATAGCCATGAGGGCTGTTTGGTATAATAGAGAACGCGAAGGGAGCGGGTGATTTATATAAATCGATTAATAAAATTAGTAAGATCTTATAAATATTAAAACTGGATCTAAATGGTGGAAATGGTTAAATAAATACTTTATTTATTATCTTCACTTTAGCGAATATAATAACCGTATGGGGGTGTGTTTGGGTTTGCAACAAAATAGATTGAAAGATGATTAATTATATTAATATTGAGATTGTTTAGTTTGTTAATATTTCAATAACGGTAAACAAACGGAAACTATACTTTTCTAAATGGGATAACTATTTTAGCAAACCGTCAAGGAAACAATATACTAGATTCTAAAAGATTACTTTTTTATTTTATATTTTTAATTGTCGACTTGAAATTTACATCATAACCCTTTGTGGGAAAAAATAAAATTAAAAAAAAAACCCTTTTAAAAACATAATGTGCGATGTTTATAACTTTTTATAACGTAGTTTACTTTTATGCTAAGAATTTATTAATTTATTTAAGTGGTGAATTTTCTAAAAACAATGTCGATATCATTTTGTTTTATCAATTACTCTCGTTTCTTAAATAAAATTTGCAAGAGTATTATTATGTTTTCAAATTATTCCTTTTGATTGTTGGTCTTATGATATAATTCATATCGAATTATATAATTGTTATGTTTCATATGTAATATATATGGAGATATATCACATGCTCTTCTATACGATTCATGTATGAATCACACCATATGCTTTTCAATTTTTTTTTAACCAACCACCAAAACTATTACAAAATTGAAATCTAAATCTTGTATCAACGTGTTACGGTGATGTACTCATTAATCGGGAAACCCAAGCTATATCATCCTTGGTTAAACCGTTAGGATCGCTGTATCTTCTTGGTCGAGTGTTCCAGTTTCCGGTTCGTTACTTTGTACGCAATGTGTACTTTCCCGCCAATAATTTCTTCATCATCGCTGTGAGTTTTATAGCCCCCTCTTTCACTTGTTCTTACTAATTGCCCTTACAAATTTGGGGGTGAATACTAATGCCTCAATACAACTTGTTTACATATCTCGTTTTGCAATATCTTTTACCTCTTTCTATTCTTCACACTTGGTTTACTTACTTGGTTTTGCAATTCATTACAATCCACAATTTACATGGTGATTTCAAACTGGTTTCATATCTTTGTCATATACGCATGTGCATTCACGTTTACGTAAACTTGTTTACATTTTACTATTACAAACTCAATTTCTTGATTTATATCACACTCTTTTTCTCTTAGGGAATTTAAGTACTCAAAGCTTATCTTACGAATACAATGGTTAATTTTTATTGGACACAAAGTGTTTTCGGTTATCATCTCTCTGTTTTAATGTTGCATAGTAACATAACCCCATTGCCCTATTATAATGAACTGTTAAATTCTTGAACGGAGGTTGCCCCGGTCCGGGTTAGAGGAGGCGCGAGTGTATAAATAGATCTATTTGGGATTGACATCCCTATTCGGGTGAGTAGCGCTCACTAGTTTCGACTGTATTGAAACAACGAATGCATACATGTGGAACAATTTGGTGTTTTACGGGTTTGAACATCTACACGGGACATTTTGTGCATAAAATTGACATACATTTATGTCGAGCTTCAATGTCATGCGCTTAGATGCAACAGTAGATATTATTTATTTGGGTACTGTATTTGTTTTGTAGACCCATACATTTTAGAAATTCAACGTTCTCACTGTCCATACTACTTATTAAACATTTCTAATTTTCTGAACACTTTTCATTAGATGCGAGCGAAGCAATAAACACTTAAACTCTTTCTGGTTTCTACATTTACTCTCTGCATTTTTGGCCGGAACTATTATAAGGATTGAAATAATCACATACTTTATAATTAATCCTTGGATTTCCAACATTTACATTATACTTACAAAACTCTTTGAACCACCCAAACTTTAATGTTGACACTTTTAAGCATGTTTTTCTCAGGTGAAATTAAGATGCTTGGACTTATTGATGTGATTGGAGTCTTAATTTGACAAGATTTCTATAATCGGATTTTTGAAATGATCAAATCTCGTAGTGTCGCTTTCAAGCTTTTCATTGTGATGCAATTCTGGGACAACTATTATTTTGATTTCAGAAAATCAACGAGATTGTTTTACAAACGACACATTTAGAGGTCGTTCTCTTGTATCTAGCGCTGTGTATTATGAAGTAGCACCCCATGTGGTATTCCGCTGCGTTGTATATTTTTGGGGGTGTTACAGATTGGTATCAGAGCCAAGGTTATAGAGAACTAGGTTGCATATTTTACCCTAGACTATAACCGTTTTCAAACATTGCATCACAGCAAACATTTTCAAAGTGCATACACACTACTTGCTTACTTGCTTACATTACTTGTTACATTACGGCTTACATGACATATATATATATATATATATTATATAGTTATTTATATATTATATATATATATATATACTATATATATAATTATATATTAATATATTATATATATATATATATTTACATATATTGCTTAATCCCTTTTGCGTATATCGTTACGCTTATTTATAGAAGAGTTATTTATATAACTACTAGAGCATTTCTTAAAGCCATTTACACAAAATTGTAGTTAATATTTTCCCATCAAGTAAATATATTTGCGAACATGAACAAATATGTTTAACATAAACTTCGTGGTCCTCAAATAGTCAAATTATAAAATAAGGTTAGATCGTTTTCTAAATTATTTGAAGACTATTTTTTTAAAACGGTAAAAGATCGTTATATTAATAAAAGGCTACTAGCAAGGTGCTAAAAGCCAAAAAAATACAAATACAATACTAAGCAAAAAACCTAAACTAACATCTTCTCAAGATTTTAACTGCGAGGGCTATAAAAAGGATGAAAAAAACCCTTGCCTATGCAGGAAAAGAGAAAAATCCCCACTCACAGAGGCCGAGCCACCGATTTTCACTCAGGAACGTTTTTGATGCAACCCCAAACAAGCATCGGGGAACACGAGAGGATAAAAAACAAACATCATCCTAAACCATTACTCGAGAGAAGTATAGAGGATTTAAGCCAGTCAATTCAATTACAGATCATGTGACCCCTATGATGAAGCCAAGAATACGAGGAAAAGTGAATGTTGTCGAAAATGTCACTTTTCCTCATCTGATGTGAATGAAAAGTAACACTGTTACGATACCTCCAAAGCCACCAAAAAGAAGAAAAAAAATAACTAAAAATAAGTCTTCAGTTTGACATTTTAGAGTCAAATTGGTTCAACTTTAACCTTAAATATTATTATTTTTTATTATATAATCAATTGATGAAAATTATACCAATAAAAAATACATTTAAAACTCAATCCATTCATATATTTTGCCTCAAGTATTATATAATACACATAAAAATAGTTAAGGTATAAGTTGAACCCGTCTAACTCTTAAAAGTCAAACTGGACACTTATTTTAAGACGGGAATAATATTTTTTTTCTAAAGTCTAGAATTCGATTGATGTGCAACAACCCTTCAACTTTCTATAATTTACGACCTTTATATAACAAATTTTATTATCACCACATATTAAATATGTTGCAATTTTTTAAATATTAAACACCGATATAAGGACCTGTGGATTACTGTAACAACTGGCAATTTTCGGTATTTTAAATGGCTATTTTACCCTTGGACTTTTCGGGTCCGATTTGACTTTTGACCATTGATCTTTTAATGTCACATAAAAACGATTACCGCGTAACCGGTAAAATTTTCGGAGCAGATTTTAACAATAAATCATACTTATTATTACACATTTCTCACGTGCAAATTTATTTTTAAATTATTTGACTTGAAAACGAGAAAAATATATGATATTCCTAATTTGACTTATCAAAAACGACACACTAAATCACGTTTTCATAACTCGGACTCTAAAGCAATTTGATGTAAAACGACATTCCGAACAACTTTTTAGTTTTGTCTGAGACACGAAAACAAGCAGAAAATGACTGAAATACCCTCGCAAAATTTTAGAAGCGAGAACAACGCGTACAGACACAAAAATAATTAAATTATATTTAATTACCACTTTTTATTAAATAAAAATAGTTAATAAATTAGTTAATATTTTATCCAAAAGCGTTTATTTAATAACGCGAACGTTGAAATTAAAGTTTCATTTTTACAGACAAAGCTTACTCGCGACACCCACTGGTACCAAATAAATAATAATGATTTAAATATATTTTATAAAAATATTTATAAAAATATTGGTCGAGTAAATACTCATTTTCGCGGGAAAAATCATTTTAAACGCAATGGCGTAGTTTTCGTATTTTGATTTAATCGTTAACTAGCCCAAACGAGTCCCGAACCGTTATATTACAAAAGTTACACTTTTGGTCCCTGAGGGAAATATTTACAAAACCTACCTTAGACTATTATACCTTTTCTATTTTTTTAACATTTCAATTTCAATATATATATATATATATATATGTGTGTGTGTGTGTGTGTGTGTGTGTGTATGTGTGTGTGTGTGTGTGTGTGTGTGTGTGTGTGTGTGTGTGAAGTGATATTAGGGTTCCCATTTTTCTTTTGTTCATTAACCCTAGCCTCACCTCTTTCTCCCTCTCTAAAATCCGGCGCCGCCCGGCGACTTCCGGCGAGGTTCCGGCCATCCCAGCCGGCGGCACACCCAACACCATAACCAACTCCTCCATCCACCCACCTCCGATCCATCATACTTATCATCACCATCATACGCCACGCATCACCACCATTTCCACGCTACCCTTACCACCATCATCATCTCCATCGTGACCACCATCGTCACCACGTCACACCATCACCTCCACCGCAGCCACCCCCACCATCTCCACGGTTGGTTTAACGTAAACCCATAAAGGGTGCGTGTGGTTTTCTTAAACCACCAAGAGGGTGCGTCTGGTTTGTAGCCACCGAAAGGTGCGTTCGGTTTTGGGTTAGCCACCGAAAGGTGCGTTCGGTTTAGGTTCCTCAGCCACCAGCCGGGGTGTGTTTTGGTTTCGATAAAAACACCACGGAGGGTGTTTGTTTCGCTGTGTAAACAGCAGCACCTCAAGGGTGCGTTCGGTGTAATACCGTCATAACAACAAGGGTGCGTCGGGTTTCATGGCTCGCACCGGCAGGGTGCGTTCGGTGTGGTTTTCATAGATAAGAGGTGCGTGTGGTTTATTTAAACACCATCAGAGTGCGTTTGGTTTTATAAACCCAAAATAGGTGCGTTGGGTTTCATAACAAGGGTGCGTTCGGGTTGGGTTTAGCAGCCCACAAGGGGCGTCTGTTTTGTGGTTTGCACCAAAGGGTGAGTCGGTTTCTGCCGCCCACGAGGGTGCGGTTGGTTTGTGTTTTCATCGGCAAGGATCCGTTTAATTATTGATAGTCACAATAGGGTGCGTTTGGACTTGGGTACGCCACAGGTTAGGGTGCGTTCGACTGGTTTTGGGTCCACCAGATTAGGATGCGTTTGGTTTTGTTAAACGACCCAGCCAAAGGGTGCGTTTGGGGTTTTAAAACGCATAGGGAGCGTTTGGTTTTGATGACAGCCCCATAAGGGGTGTTTGGTTCTGGATTTTACACAATAAGGGTGCGTTTGGTTTGGCAGATTAACCAAACGGGAGCGTTTGGTTTGGCAGATTAACCAAACGGGAGCGTTTGGTTTGGCAGATTAACCAAACGGGAGTGTTTGGTTTGGCAGTTAACACCAAACAGGGGTGTTTGGTTTTGCAGATTGCGCCAAAGGGGTGCGTTTGGGTTAAGAGAAAGATCATAAGGGTGCAGTTGGTTTGGCAGAATAACTAAACGGGTGTGTTTGGGTGAGCAGGAAATGTACAAGGGCGTGTTTGGGTGAGCAGAAACAACCTTTAGGGTGTGTCTTGATTTATATAAATCGAATAATAAATATATCATAAGATTTTATAAATATAAAACCGGATTAAATGGTGGTTAATGGTTAAATAAATGTGTCATATATTATTTAGTCTCGCCTAATTATATATATTGATCACACGAGTAAATTGCAACACGGATTGATTGAAAAAGGATTAAATTATATAATTTTAAGATTGTTAATTTGTAATATTTCAATAACCGGATAAACAAACGGAAACTATACTTTTACAAATGGGATAACTATTTTAGCAAACCGTCAAGGAAACAATATACTAGATTATAAAATATTATTTTATATTTTATAATTGTCAACTAGAAATTAACATCATAACCTTTGTAAAAGCTTTAAAAACATAGTGTACATGATTTGTAACTTTAAAACGTACGATTACTTTTATGCTAAGAACTTTTTATTTATTTAAGTGGTGATTTTCTAAAACGTGTCGAATTATTTTGTTTAATCATTTACTCACGTTCTTAAACAATATTTGCAAAGTATTATATACTTCAAATTATTCATCTGATTGTTTGTCTTATTATATAATTCACCATACGAATTATATAATTACTTATTTTTTTATGTAATAGATACGGAATATATTACATACATTGCTATATGATTCACCCTATGAATTATATATGCTTCTTGATTTATTTATTTAACCAACCACCAAACTATTACAACTTTAAATCTAAATCTTTTATCAACGTGTCGCGTTGATGTACTCATTCATCGAAAAACCCAAGTACATTACCCTAGGCTAGTAGGATATAACCGTTAAGATAAACCGCAACATCTTGGTCGAGCCATTCCAGTTTTTCGCTCTGTGTGGCGCTTAATATGCGCATTCCCGCCAATCGTTCTTCATCATCGATGTGAGTTTATAGCACCTCTTTCATACATGTTTTTACATTATTTTTCATAAATTCGGGGAGAATACATGCCCATTACAACTTGTTTACATACTCATACTCATTTACAACTCGGTTACTTGATTTATATCATACTCTCTATCTACTCCTGGATTTAAGTATTTAAAGTTGTTTATGAATACAATGGTTATCTTTTCATTGGACACAAGTATTTCTGGTTATCATCTCATGTTTACGTGTTGCCTAAGTAGCGATTAGATCACTCAATGCCCGAAACTATCATGAACTGTTAATTACGGATTGTAAGCGTGAATGTTATAAATAGATCTATTGGGACTAATTATCCCTATCCGGGTGAGTAGCGCTCACTGTGCCGGTGTACCGGACAACGAGTATTTATCATGTCAATTTCATTTGGTGTCTTGGTCAGACACCTGTAGGGCAGAAATACATTTGGCATATTATATGCTACATAAATTAGCTTCAGTGTCATGAGCTTAGAGCAACAGTAGATACATTTTATGTGATACTGTATTTGTTATAGTAGTCATACATTTTAGAAATCTTGTGGTCCACACTACTTTGTTGAACATTACTGGTTATTAAACATTTTTCATTATACTGCGGTGAAGCAGTAGACACTATACTCTTTTGAATTCAATATTTACATTTACAAAAATCTATGAACTCACCAACTTTATGTTGGCATTTTTAAGCCTGTTTTTCTCAGGTGGATTAGATGCTTGGATTACTTGATGTGCATTGGGGTCTAAATTGACAGGATTTCATTCATGGATTTCTACTTACATTCAAATGATCAAATCTCGTTGTATTGTTTTCAAGCTTTTTATTGTGATGAAATTATGGGACAAATGTTATATTAATTTCAAGAAAATCAACGAGATTATTTTCAAACGACACATTTAGAGGTCGTTCTCTTGTATCTTGTGCTGTTGTATTATGAAGTAACACTCCCGAACATATTTCCGCTGCGACTCATTTTTGGGGGTGTTACATGCAAACCCTCCTCAACCTGCTCCAAACACTCTACAGCATCGGGCATAAGCATAGCATCAGGGATATCAATCCTGGAAACTACATCCACTCCAACCTCCATAGTACCTCTATCACTAGACTCGACCTCGTCCTTAACCTCGTCCTTTACATCAACCCCAAAATCGACCTCCATATCAATACCTGCATCAATCCCAGCCTCAACATCCCTACCTACTACAACCTCAACAGCCGTAGCATCAGCCTCAATGTCCTCTAACACATCCGTATCAATATCCTCCTCAACACTATCCTCTGGTGAAATAGAATTCCTAAACCTCTTGCGAGATGGAAGAAGATCAACACGGGAAGGAATTAAAGCTCTCGTAACATGGATAGGTGAAGTCACGATATCAGTAGGGGACCTACATCTCTTGTGAGATGGTCCAACGGATGACTTGGAAGAAGAATCCCTAACTGAAGACTCGAATGTCATCGTTGGATACATGGTAGATAATGGGGCAAACCTCCAACGGAGATAGGCCTCGCTACACCATGGAGTCCTAGAAAGCGGTGGATGAACAAATCTCGGTGGTGTAGATGAATCAGCATCGGTGGTGTCTGGTGGTGTATGTCTGGATAAGGAATGACCCGAAATAGAATGCCCAGATGATGAATGATCTGAAGATGAATAACTCGATGATGATCCGGAAGTAAAATGTGTGCCTTATTTATTTATTATATATTGAATGATCAACGGTATGTAATTGTTTTGCTAATAGTGAAACTTCAATAGTATAACACATATTTCCTTGTGTGATGATGCTATTGTTAGGATTTAAGATCTAATTAACAGTTAAACATATCACGAGTACGCAGCGGAAAGATCAAACACGTATAGAACTTATAATTAACAAGGGATTGAAGATATATACCTTTAGCAAGGAACGTTAGACTGCTTATAGCAATAAACGTAACACCGTCTTCAATATACGTGTGTGTATAATACCACGTGAAACCACCAAGATCAAAAGAATGATCTCTCTAAGTATTCACACACAATACGTTCTTAGCAAACAATGTGTATGCTAGTACTAATAGTGTTTAACCAAACGATCTCTTCGTCTTTGAATCAATCAACACACGAAGCACCTTCTTGATTGTAAAACCTCAACACGAAAAAAAAACCCTAAGGGTTTGTTTGATGGTTCGTTCGACAAGGGGAAGGAGAAAACCAAATCCCTCAAAGGGTTTTGAGGTTCGGTCGGCCAAGGGAAAAAGCAAGGAGAGATTTAGGGTTTTTAGGTTTCAAGTTCTGATTTACAAAACACCTTAAGACCTCCTTTTATAGCCCTTACAATATTGGTGAGAAAGCAAGCAATTCCCTTCCATATGGAAGGAGATATTCGGCTGGCTAAGGGAGAGGGGACAAACCAAATCTTTTCTTTTTCTTGATTTTGCATATTAGTCCTTTAACTATTAACGACTAATATTTATTCTTGTTAAACCTTTTTAACGATCGTTTGTTTAAACACTAATTAATATATTAAATACATTGTTCTACATATTAACGTGTGCGTCCCCTTAGGCTCGAATAATTCCTGGACATATATAATTTATATTTGTTCATATTCCAACAGCTCCCACTTGGACATGTATAAATTATATAATAACATTGGTAAGCGTCTAGCAACACACCAATGCTCCTAAAAACATCCGAGTGTGGTTTCTCAAAACACAAACAAAATGATTTATGAATTTACAATCCATTTGTTTTCGATACCGTGTTAAAAATGGATATGGATCAATGTCATTCCATTATTTAACGATTATGTTTCTCGTATATGTAATTAATCAAGATTACTGAATATCAATAAGACATATCTACAATGATGTTTAATGGTACCCATACACACATCTAATTAATTCTACGAGGGGCCCAGTGGCATCATTCTTTAACTTTTAAAGGAATAAATTATATATTGACAACAAGTGCCTAGTCATCATGCTTCAAAATCACTTATGAAATGGCCCTTATTAGTTATCCATTTTTCAGGATAACTTAGATTAGATCAAGAAGGATCCACATATGCAAGACCTACTTTGGCATCTCAAGTCTAATAGATTTTGTAAATAAATCACTACAATGTTTACTTGATGGCGACGATCCAAAAGTAATATTCCTTGTGTTGGGGAAGATCCTAATACTCATCTATGAATATCATGTTAGTTAGGTGGAACACATTTCTTATATCTATAATATTACCAATCACTCCGAATTGTCTTAGTTTAACATATTCCCAATATTGTATAATCGACAACGATTAATAAAGGAGGCAACAATAACTTTTATTATTTACGATTTAAACACGGCGAATATTAGATACAAATTTAAGATATATGTATAAACAAAAATACCAAGTATCAATTATCATTAAATAAATTGGTTTCAAACATACCCTTATCCAAATACAAACACAGAACACCATGAAACTACTAGCTAACCTAAGTCCCATGCCCTAGCATGTTGAGTAAGCTTTCCTTTAGGTAAAGCCTTCGTAAAAGGATCAGCCAGATTATCATCTGTGTGAACTTTAAAGAATCTTATTTCGCCTAGTGCAATGCACTCATGAACATAATGATATCTCCTATGGTAGTGTCTGGTGCCTTTCTGAACTCCCGGTTCGTTGGCAAAATGAAGTGCGGCTGAATTATCGTAAAACATCCCAATAGGCTCGTTTATTGTTAGTACTATACCAAGCCCTGAAATAAACTTCTTAATCTAAACAGCTTCCATCGCAGCTTCCGAAGCAGCTATGTATCCAGCTTCTGTAGCAAACGTTGCAGTAGTACTTTGCTTGAAGCTCTTCCAGTCCACTGCGCCTCCATTCAAAATGAAGACATATCCTGTCTGAGATTTTGTATCATCTCTATCAGTCTCAAATCCAACATCACAATAACAATCAACTCGAAGTTCAGCTTCCGGATTTCCACCATAAACCAAAAACATATATTTAGTATTTCTTAAATACTTGAGAATATTTTTCACAGTAGTCCAGTGACATTCACCAGGATTCTGTTGAAAATGGCTTGTTATATTTTGCGAGAACGCAACATCATGTCTAGTGCATCTTACAACATACATAATGGAACCCACAACCGAAGCATAAGGTACATTTTGCATGCGCTTCACCTCTTCAGGTGTTGAAGCACCTTGTGTTTTGTTCAAGTCAAGTCTTTCTTGCATGGGGATATGACCAAGTTTGGAATTATCCATTCTATATCTCTTTAAGATCTTATCCATGTAAGCATTTTGACCAAGTCCAATCAATCGCTTTGACCTATCTTTGTAGATTTTGATTCTAAAAATAAAAGCTGCTTCCCTCAAATCCTTCATAGCAAAACACTTTCCAAGATAATCTTTTACACTTTGTAAACTTGGAATGTGATTTCCCATGATGATTATGTCATCAACATATAAGATGAGGAATGTAACATTACTCCCACTAGCCTTTTGATATACACATGGCTCATTAAGATTTGGAGCAAATCCAAACCTTTTGATTTCCTCATCAAATATTTTATTCCAGCTTCTTGATGCTTGCTTAAGACCATAAATGGATCTTTAAAGCTTGCATACTTTTCTGGGATAATTAGGATCAACAAAACTTTTAGGTTGCACCATATAAATGTCTTCATCAAGATAACCATTTAAGAAGGCTGTTTTTATATCCATTTGACATATCTCATAATCAGAGTATGCCGCTATAGATATGAGAATCCTAATAGCTCTAATGTCAGCGACGGGTGAGAACGTTTCTTCATAATCAACCCCGTAGAGTTGAGTATAACCCTTTGCTACAAGACGATCTTTATAGGTGTGTACAATACCATCCATGTCAGTCTTTTACTTAAAAATCTACTTACTCCTAACAATCTTACAGCCAGGAGGAAGATCGACCAGGACCCATACCATATTGTCCATCATGGATTGTATTTCCGCATTCATAGCATCGATCCACTTATTAGATTCAGAATCTAACATCCCGGATTTATAGCTAGTGGGTTCATTAAGATCCTCTAAACTATGCTCCTCCGCCTCTACATTTAGACATAAACGATTTGGAGCTTGACGTGTCTTTTCAGACCTACGAATCAGAATCTCTTCCTCTTGAGGTGGTTCAAAACCTTCAACCTCCATAGGAATTTTGCTAGTGATTTCAAAAGGTGATGTATCTTCATCTTAAATTTCTTTAAGATCCATATCCCTCCCACTGACTTCTTGAGTTATGAGATTTTTCTCAAAGAACTCAACGTACCTCGCAACAACTATTTTGTTTTCAGGTGAAGAAAGGTATGAGCATGTCGGTCCAGAAGTCACAAGTTCACAAGATGGCAAAGTTACAAGATGGTGAAACGAGATTATGCTTGGTTAATGATCTCAAAGTGCTCAAGATCACACTATCACAAACAAGTTAAGATAAAGGAACAAGCTCGAGCCTAAATTCAAAGATCACTACAACAATTCACAAGTTATAGATTGAAGTTAAAGACTACGAGCTGAGGACTAAAGATAAAGCATAGTATGCTAGAATTATATTCTTTGTAAATTGGAGTGACCTCCCTTAGGAGGAGATTGTTAGGATCAAGAAAAGTCTCGATCACTTCCAATATTTACTAGTCAAAGCTCGTAGTTAGATATATTAAGCATATTAAGCTAATATGGCCCAAGGCCCATGGTAAGCCCATCAATAGGCCCCATGGCCAGCCAAACTAGTGTATAAATACCTTTTCCATAGCTTGGAGAGGGTGTTGGTTGGTTTTGTATTCTTATTTCACTTATGAATTACACGTTTCTTACTTTCTCTCTCTAGAATACATCCTTCCTTCCACTCACTCTCACTAAGTTCCTTCCCATCTCATATCAAAGATTACTTGTATTCTTCAGTATATATTATTCCAAGAAGATCAGTTACCCTTTCTGGACGATGTGGAAATGATTTCCTTGTCATTTTACCTGATAAACAAGATACGCATTAATCAAATAACTCATCATCTGTTGATTTTAAAAGTCCTTCTTGTTGTAGCTTTTCAATATGTTTCTTACTTATATGAGCAAGACGACAGTGCCATAAATAGTAGAGTCCAAATTATGTTTGGCTCTTTTAGTGCTAACATTATAAATAGAATTAACATTTGGTACAAGATTATGCATATCAATTTCATAAATACCATTACTAGGAATAACATTAAAATAATGAACATTATTCTTAGAAACTGAAATTCTAAAATCCGTAAAACGCTGGACAAATCCATTTTCTACCAAATGTTGAACTAAAACAACACCTCTAAGTATAGAAGGTGCATAATGACAATTGTCTAAACAAATCACAAGGCCATTAGGCAAAACTAAGTCATAACTTCCAATAGCTTCTATTTGCGCACGAACACCATTGCCCACGTACAAATAGAGAGCTCCTTATTTCAGCTTCCTTGCTTCTTTAAACCCCTGTTTTGTAATACAAATATTAGTACCACAACCAGTGTCATACACCCAGGATTTATTAGGGAAAGCAAATAATTCTATTGTGAAGATACCTGAAGAACTGGCAGAACCAACTTGCTTCTTTTTCTTCAATAACTCAGCAAGATACATAGGACAATTCCTTTTCCAATGACCCACCTCCTTGCAGTGGTGGCAGGCGTCATCCTTAGCTGGGTGCTCTTTAGCAGAAGGTTTAGGGTTTTTAGGCGTAGGGATATAAACTTGTTTATCCTTTCCCTTGCCATTAGCTTTACCCTTGCCTTTAGCTTTAAGCGATTTCTTATTGACTTACTAGATTTTACCACTTCTAATCGCCATTACTTGTGGTGTTTTAGCCTTTTTAGGTAAACATTTTTCATATTCAATAAGCATAACATGTAGTTCACCATTTTTCATATTCAATAAACATTTTTCATATTCAATAAGCATATTGTAATTTCTCGCAAATCCAGCAAAATAACTAGTGAGGCCATTCAAGATTAAACCAACACTAAGATCTTGTGGTAGCACATAACCAAGACGTTCCAGTTGTTCCACATATCCTTTCATCTTAAGGACATATGCAGTAACTGATTT
>BQNB010055290.1:0-39171 GCA_026074375.1 Tanacetum coccineum
ACATCATAGCAGTTGTAAGCTTATCCTTTTGAGAATCGCCTTGTAACTCCCCTTGATATTCATCATCATAATCAACGACTGATGGAGGATGTGTGACATAGTATGGTTATGGAGAATAAGAATAGTTTGCATGAGAGTGTGATGAAGAAGCATTTGAATGAGCAATAAGAGCTAAAGGATCATGATTCTTGGCAGCTTTCTTCGCAACCAATTGAGAAACTTTGTATTGATTGCCATCGGTATCGGACGAACATTATTACGATCCAAGCTTTTGATACGAAACCTCTTATTTACGAAACCACAAAAAGTACGAAAGCTTCCACAGTATATGAAACCCAACAGTTACCGAAAGCTCAAATATACGAAAACCTCCTTTCGTAAATTCCAAATAAACTCTACTTTCGTACAATTACAAGAAATCCCTAACTTTCGTGAATTCGTAACTACGAAACCTAAGAAAACTTACGTATTTGATCTTTAACAGTTTAAAAACGATAAACTCAATGTTATCTCTTCAAATTAACAAGTTTCTATGTTACGAAAGCTAGATTTATCGTTACGAAAGTAATTCTATGTTACAAAAGCTAAGAAATGACTTGCCTATGACAGTTTACGAAAGATTTCTTCCTTATGAAAGCTTAAAATTGTCCTACGAAAGTAATTTTCCTGCCTAAAAATAGTTACCGAAACCTATCTTGTAACACCCCTAAATTGGGTCGCAGCAGAATAAGGGTCCGGGGCGTGTTCTTCATAGATCAATAACACAAGATGTATATATAACGACCAAAAAGTCATTTAAAACTGATACATTAGAATTAACAAATCATTTGTTACATAAACCAAAGCTTCACTTGTCCACTTGTTCAAAATACAAAGATTTCTAGCCCATAACAGTTATAAAAAATGTAATGCGACAAAATCTTTAATGCATGATATCCAAATCAAAACCACCAATGTATCCCTTGCACCTCGTGCTTACTGATCCCCTGAAAAACATTGCTTTAAAACCTCAACAATAATGTTGGTGAATTCATAGGTTTGATAAATTGTATATTGTAGGACCACAAGATTTCCCAAGTGTATGATAATGCAACAGATGCAGACATCATATAAATGTAATTATGTTGCCCTAAGCTCATGACACTGAAGCTCGACATAAATGAATACCATTTAAATAGCCCACATTGCCCGTGATGATGTTCTAACCCGCAACATCCTATGTTCGCATGGGTATACTTCGTCTTCCCCAGTGAATCTAATCCACACCAAACAGGGTATGTCGAATACCAATAGATCTATTCATAACATTCCTCGCTCACAAATTCCAGTAACTGACCAGTTCATGATAATGGGCACAACTGCAAATTGAGTGTTTTTCACAAATATAAAACCCTATCTGAGTGGCATGAGTGAATTAAAAAATCAAACACTATCCCTATGTGAGGTGCTATATTATATGTCTATGCCTGAAAAGTTTATCCAAATTTTCTCCACGTCACGATAAATAATTTATTTTCTCGCTTCGATTGCTTGAGGGCAAGGAATAAGCTAAATGTGGAGGGATTTGATAACGCCCAAATTATACATGTTTTCTATGGCGTTATTTGTATATATTCTATCATTTATCGTGAACTTTCGATACTTAATAGCTTAAAATTACTTGCAGGTTCACTTAAAGACATCTCGAGGCTAGATACAACAAAATCAAACACTTACACGATAAAGAACGCATCATTCAAGAAAAGATCAACAATCAAGCTCTATGTGCCAAATGTGCGCCGCACTTGCCATTTGTGTGCCGCACTTACCTTCAAGTCAAAGACAGTTAACATTGCATTAACTCAACAAGTACATCGCACAATTTCCTTTGTGCGCCGCACTTCCCATCTGATATGAAGCATTTATGAAGACTTTAATGCTACTGCATTTACACCCTAAGTGCGCCGAATAATCTTTTGTGTGCGTCGCACTTACTCAATAAACATTTAATGTGTAAAACCCCGTATTTAAGGTCACTTCTTATTCTGAATTAATAATTATTCCTTGAATTTTAAATAATTCATTTTATTATTTTAGTCGGTTTTTATTAAAATCGTCATTAAATCCTTTCGCGAATTCTATATTTTATCTTTAATCGTTACCGATCGAGAAATCAACGGATCCTGTATTTTAATTGTGAAAATTATTAAATTTTTCGTATTTCAGGTCACTTCTAATTTTTCACTTGTATTTAATATTCTAAGTTTCTAAAATTTTTCCTTTCACTACTTCGTCGTTTTATATAAAAATCGTCAATTTTAAGTAAAAAGCGCTATGATTTAAAATTTTATCCGTTTTTATTGATCGAGAAACCAATGACTCCGTATTTGGGCCTCGAGTGCCAATTTATTTTTATTTTCGTATTTTTCACTTTCCTTGTGTTTAAATTGCACCCGAGACGAAAATCACGATTTAAGAAAAAGTAGCGGACTAAGAATAGGTAATAGGGCTCGAGGTTAATAAGTATCATTAGTTAGGATAAATTTAGCCCATGAAACCCCTTCCCCTCTCCTTAGGTCGGCGGCCCATCAACAACAAACACACCCTTATATTTTGTTTACTTGATCCATTAACATTATCCTAATTAAGCCCAAAATAAAAACCCACCCCTTTGTATTAAAAACCCACGACACAAGCATCACACACAACACAGACTTGGAAAATCCAAAGTCAGTTCTTCCTCCCTCTTTTCTTCACTGTACGAGCCAAACAACCTTAAAACCTTCACCATCACCATTAAAACTTCATAAAATCATCTCTTCTTCACAACAAAAGATCCCTAAAATCATCCTCAACCTATCCCCATAACTAAAAACAATCATGCTCATGATTTAGAAAATATTGATTTTCAAGAATCTTGAGTCTTTAAGAGATTGATTGGAATTAAAGGTGTAGGAGCATCAATGGTTCGATTCTAGGTGATTCAAAGAAGATTCGAGCAAGAAAAGTTAAGGTTTTGGTTAATTGGTTGAAGGTGTAATCGGCTAGGATCAAGAAACCCACCTAGGGTTTGTGTTAATCATCTAAAAACCCTCCATTGTAAGTTTTTAATGTTTCCTTGGACTCCCTTTTTATTATTTTGATGATTATAGTGATGCATGTTTGTGATTTATGGTCTTTATGAACATGCAAGTCATGATTATGATTGATCTTGATTAAGTGGTATAAGTGTGTAAAAGAGGTGTTAGATGATTCACTTTGATGTATTTTAGCCTTGTGATGGATCAATTGAGGATTTAGATGTGTTATTGGTTGATTTAGAATAGGAATTTGCGGTCTGTTTTGGGACAGCAGGAAAACGGAGCTTGTTCTCCAAATTTTTGGTCTATAGCTACTGAGAAAATTACATATTTGTATATATTTGGGGTAAAATAGATATAGGGTCTATAGCAACATGTAATAGTTGGATGCACCAAATCACAATTCCTCCTGAAAGAGTGGAGATATGTCCAAAAATACAACATGCGGGTATAATTCTATACCTTTTATTTATATTTATTTTTTTTTTTTTTTTTTTTTCTTTATGATTAGAAGCCATGTTTAATGTAAGGGTTTTTTAAAACTACTAAAAGTTTAGGTTTAAAAAGCATGTTCGGGTCAAAATAGATATCTTATAGAAGCACCAGCATTTGGCCTCACATAATTGCTATTATAGATTTTTGATTTATGGTCGGTTTTTTCCGTTAAAAAGTGGTTCCTTTTTTGGTTAAATAATGCTGGTTTGGACCTTTAGTTGAGTAAAAGTTTTAACACCCTTTTCTAAATATTGGTAAACAATTGGGATATGAGGCTTAATGTTCTAGAAATTAGACTTCAATTCCTTTCCAGGGGTGAAAGCCTCATGGCTATATCTTTTATGGTTTAGGATTTATGCTCTCTTGAAAATGGCTAAACTCAGAAAATTGGCTTTTACGTCTAGGATTGGAAAAATGAAAAGTATAACCATGTAAGATTAAGATAGGAATTAAGGGGCGAGAATTAGTAGATGTTTATTGTGATATAACCATAGGTTAGACACCATTAGACTTTATAAAAATACTTTGGTTTAGTCATGGTGCAATATTGTTCTTGTTTCAGATTTTATTAACTAGTATTGTATAACTATTCTATTATAATGATATTATGTATCATTCTAAGTCGCGACTTACTTTATAGGTCACGACTAATCTTTGGAGTCATCTTCTCATACTTGGTTTCTCATTCGATCATCTGCATGCGGTGAGTTCATAGCCTCGCCTTTCTAACTTTAAATGTTTTATTAAACCCCGCAAGGGAGATATATGCTTGCTTTGAAAATATGAACACAAGTTGTTTTAGTATGCTGGACCCGATTACATATTGATTACATTGAGTATCTATTGCCAAAAGACCCTAATTTCATGAACCGTTAATTGCGTATGATGGGTGAACGCTTGTACAAATAAATATATCTATTGGGTTTGAAAGCCCTGTCCAGGGGTATGTATCCTTAAGAGAACACCCATTCAACGGACAATTTGTATTGAGAATTTAGGTATAAGGCAATAATACCTAGTCGTGGGGCTAATATATCATGAAAGATATATTTTATTGTCAAGGTTCGGTGTCATGAGCTCAATGAGATAGAAATTAAAATATGGCTTGTCCGATTAACAAGTCACTCGATAGATTATGTTGTGTTCTAACATTTAATCATATAAACTCTATGAATTCACTCAATAATTTTGTTGACTTTTTAAGCCTGCTTATCTCAGGTAATCAAGGTTGAAGACTTGTAGCGGCATGAGGAGGAGCTTGCCCGAATTTATTTTGTTAAACTATTTTTAAGTTCCATTCCTTAAACTACATTTAAAATATGTTGGTGGTTTCTAAAACTTGTATGTTGATTTGGTTAAGATTTTGTGGGACAATGATTGCACTCTGATCTTACTTTTGGAATGGAACTAAGTTTGTAACGTCTCTCTTGGGTCGTTCTTTTGTAATTTATGTGTAATTATGCCATTAGGTAACACCCAATTGTTTGTTCTGCTGCGTATGAAATTAGGGGTGTTATAAAAAGCAACTTGACAACGAAGAATTTTAAGAGATTAGATCCATGGTTGCTTTTAAAGTATTCGAGACATAGTTTCAGATGCTCATCAAGTCACGGATTTATTTGGATGATGAGTATGTTGTAATGACACGCAACTACTTTCTACAATACACTCAACTCGAGATTCCAAAATTCCGTGATACACTGATCCAACACATGGAATCTGTTAAGAAGTCGATTGATAAAATAGCACTACATAAGGAAAGGTTGATACGTGTAAAGCATTGGATGCTAGTTTGGTTAACACAGCAAGCAGTGGGACAGAATCAGTAGAACATGATATAAGCAGCAGATCAGGGAATGATGCACATGCTGATGATGCAGATATCAGACCCATATATGATGAAGAGCCAATGGCTGAGGTACAATTAACTACTCATCATAATGTATTTGCTACAGGACAACAGCATACTAAGCAACATGAATTCAATAATAAAGGAGAGGTTGACCAGAATGTTGATATAACACTCCCATTTAGACAACTATAGCAGCGGAAGCTAATCTGGGGTATTACTTCATAGTACAACAGTCATAATCATAGAAAACGACTCGTAAAGAGACGTTCTTAGAAAATTTAGTTATCATTCATTTATTCATCAGAGTTTTACAAAAAGAGAGGTCCCAACATCTAGAAACATAAAGTTTGAATGATAGCAGTTTAGCCATCTTCAAGTCCCTGCCACTCCGTGTTATAAGTTGCTCAATTACCTGAGATAAACAAGCTAAAAAGATCAACACAATGGTTGAGTGAAATTCATAGGTTTATGGTAAACAGTTTGAATACAAGTCATCATAAACAGTGGGTTACGTTGTTATACACCCATAAGTGTAATAATTGCAATGAGTACAATTATTATAGAAAATAGTATTATTGCCCTAAGCTCATGACACCGAGGCCTTGAGAAAATCAATAATCACAAGTAGTTGCAACAACGGGTGCCTTTGCCAAACACCCGCATAGTGATTCAAATGAAGTACGTTTGGTTACCCCATGAACGGGTACACCAACGGGGAAGCTTAGTCCCAAATAGATCTATTCACACCATTGGCGCTTACTCTGAAAAGTAATTAACTATTCATGATAGTGGGGTCTTAATGACAAAAGTAGGGACTTAGGCAATAATATATCAGGATGGCATACAGCTGGGAAAACACTTATATTCATGGTTTATAGCATGTATCTCCCTTGCGGGTTTATGAAACATTAGAAGATTTAAAAGCGAGGCTATGAACTCACCTTAACAGGGAAATCTGATTGATGGCAAAAGTATATCAAGTGAAAGTAATGGCCACATTATGCAACCTGGGATAATATGTCAAGTCTTACTATGATGGTTTATGTTTCAAAAGTTTAACTTATTACTTTGATTTATTAATTTATGAAAATATTGTATCACTGTTCGGGCTATCATAATCCAGAGGCCATGTAGTATTGTTTGAGGAGCCAAGGCACTTTAAATCGTAAACCCTGCAAACTCATCAAAACAAATACTCAATTGAAACCCTTCACATGAAATTCCCTAGTAACGTGATACAATAAGATTTTAAGTTTCTTCAAAAGCTAGTCGATGATAAGTTACGTTAATTATATACGTAATGGTTTTATAATGCGTCGATCGTTGATAAATAATGACAAATGTGTCGGGTTTTAATAAAATCGAGTCTTATAATATTAATATATATTTTTATAACTTATATAAAAATATTGTATTTTATATTTTTAAGTTTGCAAAAATGGCAATATATACCTTTGATTTATAAATTTTACAAATTTAGTCCTTTATATATAAAGTATATATAATTTAAACCTTTAACTTTAGAACTTGGAAAAATAGCCCCTTGTAGTTATTACTTTAGAAAAATGACATTTTCAGCCCCTCTAGTTATAAATTTCAGAAAGTTATGATATATACCCCTATGCATGAAAACATTTGCAAATCATGTCCAAAATTCATAATTTTGATATTTTTGAAATCCAAAAGAGTTTTGCAGCTTATGGATTATTAGAATAAACTAAAATAAGTAGAGTTTATGAGCTTATACCTTATGAAAAGGGCTTGTGAACTAGAAAATCCAAAACGGGTTTGTTTGGTTTAGGAAAACCAAAACGCATGGGTTTGAGGATTCAACCCTTTAACAAGGGTTCATATAGGATCTTACAAGGCTAATAAATATTCTAAAATAGATCATGAGCTTATTGAACAAGTTATAGGTTTACTTGAGCTAGAAAGGGGTTAAAATGAGGTTTTTGTGTTCGTACGCCTAGAAACGAATTCAATGGCTTCTTTCTCTTGATTCTTGGCTTCAATTCTGATCTTAGGGATTTCACTTGATCTTCCTTGGTCTTGTTTAGAACTCCATTGTTGTATATGATGAATTTTGAGGTGTGTTTGAATGGGGTGGATGTTTCAGCTTTATATAGGGTTTGAAAACCCTTGGTGGCCAAGTTTGTAGCTTGGAGTAAGGACCAAGGTTGTAGAGTAGTGACTAAGGACAGCCCTAGGGTGGTTAGGAAGACCTAGAAACTAGCTATGAAAGGCGTGGAGGTGTGGAGAAGGGTGCAGCTGCCATGGGGTGATAAGGAGATGTTTGTTTACTTGGTGAGCAAGTATGGTGATGGAGGTGCTTGTATACTTTCTTGGTGACATGGTGGTGAGGTCATGGTGGTGTTAGGATGCTAGCTTGAGGTTCTTGAGGTGTTTGATTGATTAAAATTTGGTTAAAAAGAAAATAAGGGTGCATCGGGTTGGTTTTGGTTTCAGGTTAGGGTTTTTGTTTTTAATTCGAGTTAGGGTTAGGGTTTAGGATAGCTTAAGGTTTAGGATTAAGGTTTAGGATTTAAGATTAGGGTTTAGGATTAAGGTTTAATGTTTAGGATTAAGGTTTAGGATCAAGGTTTAGGTTTAAAATGAAATTAGGGTTTTAGGGTTTCGTTTAGGGTTTAGGGTTTTAGATTAGGGTTTTAGGATGATTTAGGGTTTAGGTTTAGGGTTTAGAAGTTGTGCATTGAGTATTGTACCTTGTGCTAAAGTGGTGGTAAGAAATTAGAATAAATTTGGAGGGAAAATGAGTTAGTTTAAATTTGTGCTTCATGGATTTGTACATTGATCTTAAATGAGTTGTACATTGACTTGGAGGGAAATTATATTTCAAATGTTGTGTATTGTATACTTGCACACATGCTTGAAGGCTTGCACATTCATTTTATATGTATATATTACATATAATTAGGGTTTTGATATAAACGTTTAACGTTTAATTTTTATTTTGAAATAACATTATGAAAAGTACATTAAATGGATAACGTATTTGATAAAAATAATGTTAGAATATTGAAGTGACATATTAGGATGTTTGCTAGACATAAACATAGATATAGATGCCATTGGTAGGTTGCGTGAGCTCGTTTACTTTAGCTATGTAAACTACGTTACATAATGGAATAAATCGAAAAATTTCCCTGTAAAAAGGTAGAATATATATAATAGATGGATATTACAGTGCATCTAATTTAATAGATGGATAACTACATTGATGAAAATTACAGGTTGTTAGAGTCTCCCTCCCTTAAAATAAATCTCGTCCCGAGATTTAGTTGGATGAAGGAGTATGTTTGAAAATAGATATGGATACTTGGCACGAATTTGATCTTCGCATTCCCACATAAATTCTGGTCATCTTTTAGAGTTCCATCTTACTTTGACTATAGGAATACGACTTTGTCATAGTTGCTTGACTTCTCGATCCATGATCTCCACTGGTTCTTCTACAAAGTTGAGCTTGTCATCGAGCTGAAGCTCTTTCATTGGAATGATAAGGGATTCGTCAAATAAGCATCTCTTTAGATTAGAAACATGGAAGATATTGCGGACATTTCTGAGTTCTTTAGGAAGTTTAAGTTTATACGCCGCTGGACCGATTCTTTTAAGAATCTTAAATGGTCCAATGTACCAGGGATTAAGCTTTCCTCGTTTTCCGAATCGGATGACACCTTTACAAGGTGAAACTTTTAACATAACTCAATCTCCAACTTGAAATTCTAAAGGATTTCGTCTTACATTGGCATAACTTCTCTGCCGGTTTGTTGCAGCTTGCAAGCGTTGTCGAATTTGCACTATTTTCTCAGTGGTTTCATGGATTATTTATGGTCCCGTAAGTTGAACATCTCCAACTTCGGCCTAGCAAACAGGTGATCTGCACTTTCGACCATAAAGTGCCTCAAATGGTGCTGCCTTAATACTGTCATGGTAACTGTTATTGTAAGAAAATTCTACTAATGGTAAGTGTTTTTCCCGTCCTTTTCCAAAATCTATAACACAAGCTCGAAGCATGTCTTCGAGTGTTTGGATGGTTCTTTCACTTTGTCCATCGGTTTTAGGATGATATGCCGTACTCATGTCTAATTGAGTACCCAAAGCATTCTGTAATGATTGCTAGAATCTGGATGTGAAATGACTGTCATGATCCGAGATGATGGATATTGGTATTCCATTCCGTGAAACTATTTTTTTAATATATAACCTTGTAAGGGTTTCCATACTATATGTTGCTCTGGTAGGGATGAAATGTGCTGATTTGGTAAGACAGTCGACAATGACCCAGATTGTATCATGTCCTCTTGATGTTTTGGGAAGTTTTGTGATGAAATCCATTGTTATTATCTCCCACTTACACATTGGAATCTCTGGTTATTCCAGTAAGCCGGATGGCTTTTGACATTCTGCTTTAACTCTAGAGCATGTTTGTAGGTTCTAATTTAACACTTCATAAAATCACAACACGAATCAAGAAACTAGAAAGAAGAAAAGAGAGATGATAAGTTTAGAGAGAGAGAAGAGAGAAAAGAGGAAAAAGATATATTGAAAAATGAAAACTAGATATTTTCTTAAAAGAAAATATCTATATATATATGAGATATTTTCTAAAAAGAAAATATCTAAATATATATATATATATACCCCTACACATTTAATGTGACGCGAGGGATATTTAACTAGGACTCGGGCTCGGGTTTTGCTTGGGATTAAACCCGAAACATATACAATATTAGATTCACTATCGAGCCCGATTCCCGATAATATCCTATTACAACGTTAACTAATTAAAGACCGAAGCTCCATCGTAGAGTGACCGAGCTTCCTTGTTCGACTCAATAAATTGAGGCTAACAATCTCCCCCGAAGTGAGGTCTTGAACACGGGAACGAGCTTCCTTTATTGACTCAATAAAATTAAGGCTAACAATCTCCCCCGAAGTGAGTTCATTGATGACACTCCTTCATGAGATCAGTGAGATTGCTTTTGTCGTTTAAGCTCGAGTGTTCTTGGTCTTTGTCTTCGTTGTAATCTTGTTCCTTCATGCTTTGCGATCTTGACTTTGAGCCTTTGTCATTGTCTTTATCGTCTATGCCATCTTGCGATCTTATGTCTTTGACCAACATGCTCATACTTTTGCATTATCTTGAAAGCTTCAAATCAGAGTTTGCGGAAGTCTTTGTCTTTAAATCTTGAGCTTTCTAGATAGTATGTCTTCTATCTTGGTTTTATCCCCAGGTATTACTTCTTGTTTTTCTGGGTTATTCAGTCAAATACCTGTTGCAATCTTTAAGAATCCTTCGTTAAAATCCTCTGATAATAGACGGCGAGTCATCTAAGAATTAGGGTACTTTGTGGGTGTGGTAGGTGAGCCCAATTCTTAACTGCTTCAACTCTTGGCCTAGGGCTTGGTGTGTTAGGGTACTTGAATCCTTGACTGTCAATCAGTGTCGAGAAAATTGCACGATACTGATCCAGAAATCACATTTGGAGAACTTGGCATACAATTTCTCATTTTAAATAATTCCAGGATTATTCTCAAGTGATCTTCGTGTTCTTCTTTGTTACGGGAGTAGATAAGAATATCATCAATGAACACTATCACAAATTTATCCAAGTATGGTTTACACACACGATTCATGAGGTCCATGAATACAACAGGTGCGTTAGTTAAACCAAATGGCATCACTTGGAATTCATAGTGTCTGTACCGCGTTCTGAAAGCAGTCTTGGGAATATCTTCGTCCCTGACTCTCAATTGGTGATAGCCTGATCTTAAGTCAATCTTTGAGTAAGTACTCGAACCTTGAAGTTGGTCGAATAAATCATCGATCCTGGGTAATGGGTAATGATTCTTTACGGTGAGTTTATTCAGCTCTCGGTAATCGATACATATTCTTTCTTTTTAACAAATAAGACAGGAGCTCCCCAAGGCGAAGTACTTGGTCGGATAAAACCTCGGTCTGCTAACTCTTGTAGTTGGTTTGATAGTTCTTGCATTTCTGAAGGAGCTAATCTGTAAGGTGCTCGGGCTACTGGTGCCGCTCCTGGAATTAAATCGATTTGGAATTCTACTTGGCGAACCGGAGGAAGGCCGGGTAGATTTTCAGGAAAGACTTCCGGAAATTCTCTAACTACCGGTATATATCTAGGTCTGTTTTTCTTCTGACTTTTTCTCCATTAATAGGTATGAAAACGTACTATCCCCTGGATATATACTTTTCGGTTTTAATACAGGATATGAGGCTTAGTCGGGTTTTACTTTGATCACCTCGGATGATCAAAGTTTCACTGTCGATGGGGACGTGGACGACTTTCTCGTCACAGATAATCCTAGCATGATACTTGGATAACCAATCCATAACAATGACAACGTCGAAACTACCATGTTTAATCGGCATGAGATCAATTTCGAAAGGTTGGTTTAGCAAAATTAGAGTAAAACCCTGAATAATGGTATTAGTGCCTACTAGGTTTCCATGGTCCATTTCAATGTCGAGATAAACAAACCAAACATTAAATCTTCATAAACATGGCTGATACCTAAAGGTATCAGCTCATAGTCATTGTAAAAAATACACACGGTTTGATATATGAACGATTAAAATAAATAAACCTCAATCGAACGCGTATTCGGTTGTGAAAAGATTACAAGAGTTTTCTTATGATCTTGAGGCTTATTTCTGACCTTCTTGGCTCTTCTATACGTCTGAGAGTCGACTTGGTGGTTTAGGGATTTTTTTCCACCCCTAAAACTGAGTTTAGGGATTGGTATTATAGAGTATGGGAAAATGGGTGCTGTTTTAAACGGGGGGGGGGGGCCCGGTTTTGAATGTAGTCAATTGGCGTTATATAAGGAAATTCCTTAATGGTTATTAATTATCTTTGACCATAGATTAAATGCTGATTTCCTTGGAGTGAGGACCAAGTTTAGGATTGATTGAATGTTTGACCATAGATTGAATGCCAGAATTAATTGTAGGATTATTGTTTGTTGACTACATTAAATGTAGTATCTTTGACTGTTGACTGCATTTATCTGTGAAGTATTGGCACGGATACGCTGTATCTTTATTATGGATACGGCGTATTGAGGTAAAACCTGTTGGTTTTTCTTCGTTGACCAAAGTATTATATACGTCGTATTGTGTTGCGGATAGTTCGTAATTCTTTAAAAGTCAGGCAATGGTCTTTTAGTTCATCAAGTCTTGGATACGGCGTAGGCTTCTAGAATGATACGCCGTTAGGATGTCAGAATCAGTAGACTTTCTTGAACTCTTCGTTTATGCTCCAAAATGCGTGCCTTTTATATAAACTTCACAATATGCTCCATAATTACTGCATATAACAAATATAAGCAATTAATTACCAATTCTTTGCAATAATTATATAAAATTGGTATTTCATTTGGGATAAATGATGCTATAAAATAGACTTTTTGATGTTCAATGATTTATAGTGGTTCGGTCACAAAGCTCCTCTTCGCCCTACTCCACTCCTCGAGTATCCAACTCGAGAGTTACTTCACTAATCAACAAGCTCCCTTTCGGCGGAGAAAACCTTATACCAATGCTTACATTATTTTCCGACACTAAGCTAGATGTCGAGTTCTTCTTCGGGTACAACCAAACCCGTTATGTTTTATGGCCCAACATAACAAACCTTGTGTTTTATGGCCTAAACACATAAACCGCGTCGCTTACATTATTTTCCGACACTAAGCTAGATGTCGAGTCCTAATCTTAGCTAGAACCAATCTACCACTTCACCAATGTATTTTAAGGCCTAAAATACTAACCAACCCACAATCAACCCATCCAAATATATACATCATTTGGATCTACACACTACTAAAGATTGGAAGACATGGACTCGATCTATATGTAACAAATATTACAAATGGACTAACTAGACTACATAACTTCAGATCTTGAAGATGACCGAAGTTCTTCTCTTGCACTTGAGGAAAGGCGGAAATAATAGAAGATTTGATCACATTTAAACAAGATTAACCAAGTTGAATGATCAAATATTTAGAGAGATATAGTGAGATCTAGAGAGAGAAAGAACTGAAAGAAAATCGTGCAAAAAGGGTTATGAAAATAGTTAGAGGTGACCCACTATTTATAGGAGCTGAAAAACAGCCTGTCAGGAAATGGCGGTCCCAGATATATTAGTGGGCCGCCGGACAATTAAGGGGGCCGCCGGCCTATTTGAGGGACCGCCCTGACAGGCGCTCCAGTTTTTGTCTTTTTGTGGTGACAAACTTGTCTGGTAAAAGGTTGACATGTTTTGGGGGGAAAATAATCAGATTTTGATTTTTGAATTTTGAATTAATTACCACATAAAACATTTTTTTATAATTCAAAAATAATTTGTCTAATTAAGTTTTGAAAAACTTATTTTGTTACATTTATAAAAATGTAAAGTTTAAGAATTTCTTTGATACATCCTACAGGTTTAATGCTTGTTTGTACACTACTTATGTGATTTACATCGGGTGTAGATCCATGGTCCGTCCTTGATGCATACCTTGAGACGGTCGAGAGTGTTGATGCATGTATGCATTGGTGATTTGTAGTCATTACGAGTAACTTGCGACTTACTTTACGTATTACAAGTCACATGTTTGTCATTACCAAAACATAAAGAGATCATATAGATTGAATATCGTAATATTTGCACTAACAATCTCCCCCTTTTTGAAAATGAGAAACTATGTAAACTATAACACATAGTAAAGGTTAAAAATTACTCGTTTACACTTCCTTCTCCCCCTTTTGTCGAAGCAAAAAGGTATGATGTGGATTATGGTTGGAGCATATAGGTTGGAAGTTTGAGAAGAAGACATGAAAAATAAAGGTGAAGGTGATTGTGTGTTCCTTGGTTAGTTTAGAAAAGTCATGAGAGATGAGAAGTAGGCAAGATAAGAAGGTAGGTACTTCGAGTGTATAGGATGAAGGAATGAGGAAAAGGTAGGTGATCCAAGTATATTGGTTGGAGGAATGAGAAGACAACATGAGAAATAAGGTTGAGGTGGTTTTGTGTTTCTTGGATAATTTAGACAAGGTTATGAGAAATGAGAAAAAGGATTGAAAAGAAGGTAGGTACTTCAAGTATATAAGTTGTAGGCATGAGAAGTGGACCTTAAGGTTGAGGTTGATTTTGAAGTAGAGGAGGTGAAGTATATTGAGTATGAATGGGCCCTTATCGCCATTTATTTTCCCGGTCCTTATCTTTCTATAATGGTGAGCTTGCATCATCCAGTGAAGGTCTTCTATCATACGGTTTAACAACTCCATGTTATTTACCCAGCTTATCTCCTAGCTACCCCCTTGCTTATTGTGTTCCCATGAATAATTACATTCTTTGTTATTGACTTTAACGGATCATGGATCAAATAACTTACCATCGATGGCTTAAGAAGTTTCGATGAATATAAAATGAGTAAATGCATGCAAGTGCTCCCCCTCGGTGTGTGCTCCCCCTTGTTTGGGGCACCAAGGAATCAAGATATTGTTATGATACAAAACAAAGTTAGTAGACAAGTGCACATATACATATAGCAAAACATTAGCGGGGAACTAAACATGCCCTTCTAGGTTTTATTATTCTAAAGTATGACACTTTGAAAGAGAAGTAGAAACTAAACACATGCAATCATTATTTTAAAATTAACAACCTAAATAATGAAATAAAAAGAATCGAGACGTATGTTTAAGGACAAAGATTTGACCGAATTTTAATAAACGAGAGTGAGATTCATTTATTGGTTGACATACAAATATTATGAGGATGACTTTTTAAACGGAGACGAGTGATGCTTAATATATTGGCGAGATATGCCAAAATATATACTTTAAAAGGATAAAATAAAGATAAGACGAGAATGGAGACGATATGATTTTAGATGAGAATGAAAAAGAGATTCCATAGAGCCGAACAGTAGGGAAGGATGAGAGAGACTAAAGGAGGAACGTGTTGACGAGAGGTTGTTAGAAAAGATTGATATATCATTTGCACTAACAATTGATGTGCAAGTGATTTATTGAGACAAAGGTGGAGGATTGGGAATTTAAAGGTTTGTTTGGTGTTTTGTTGGTTGACAATGTTGAGGAACAAAGGTGAGTATGTGAAATGAGGTAGTTCTTTCATGGTGGAAGAATAATGAGAGACTCAACAATGTGGTGACTCAATAACACTTAAAGATTGAATATCTTCTTTATGTTCTTTACTTTCTAGAAAGTGGAAAGTTTTGCAAAGGAGTGGCATTTGCATTTCGCAAATTACTTAAATATTTTGGATGAAATAATTAAGTTGTCAATGGATATATGAGGAATTCTAATAGTAACAAGACTATTAGAAGAGAGAAGAAACGTTTAGAAGTGAGAAAGAAACTTAGAGGATGTGGAGACTTGTTAGAAGTGAAAATTGAACGTTTTGAAGTGGAGAAGAAACGTCGCATGTAAGAAGACATAGAAGTGAGACGATATCAGGAAGTAGGAGACTATTAAGAAAGAGAGGATCTGTTTAGAAGTCAAAGACCATTCGAGGTGAGAAAAGAGGTTTACGAGAAGTAAGGACCAGTTTATGAGTATGACGATTGTAAGGATTGTGTTTGAGAATGAGACGCATTTCAATATGAAATTCACTTGACTATTAACAACATAAGCAATGATGCTTATGAGTGTTAGGATATGAGGATCCCATTGATCTATAGAGAGACGTTGGACATGGATTTGGGTGTAGAGTAGACGCCAACTCATAGCAGAAGAGAGGAAGTGTTAGGTTATGGATAAAATAAAAAATAAATGGTATTACAAGCTACTGCTGGCGGTCCCAGTTATATCTGGGGGCACGCCAGACAGAATAGGTTTGCGGGGCCGCCGGTCGCCAACAAGAGTGGAGGAAGGGACTTGACGAATTTTGTGAGAGGAGTGACATTTTAATTTGCATTTCGCTAATTAAAAATACTTAAAGTACTTCGAATGAAGTAGTTAAGTTGTCATGACGCATGGAATAGAAAATAGACTAGAATTGAGACTAGTAGAAAAGAAGAGAGGGATTTATGAAATGTGTTCCATAATTCCTAGACCTAGACGAAGACAATTTGACGATTCGCAGTTGAGAGGTAAAGAAAGAATATCGGCGATGTTATCTTCAGACGCAACCTTTTCGAATGGAGATGTATCCTTTTGGACATTGTCCCGAAGGAAATAGTGACATATCTTCGGTGTGATTCGTACACGAAAATAATAATAACAATAATAATAATAATAATAATAATAATAATAATAATAATAATAATAATAATAATAATAAAGAAGAAAACAAACGAATATAGAGGCGAAGAGCTTGACAATGTCAAGACAGATGGTGGTTAACATACAATAAACTACACTCACAAAGTTATGTAGCTCTTCTCGAGCATTGCGAATATTCATAGAACAATCACACGACGATGTATATGGTTGTCTTAAAGGTGGTAGCAGAAATAGTGGAGGAAAGAGATTAGCCATCTCTATGGTTGAAGAGGCGTGGTTAAGTGAGAGGAAAGAGGTGTGATTGAAAGACAAAGAGTATTTTCGTCGAAGAGAAAGAATGTTTCATCGAAGAGAAAGAATGTTTTCGTCGAAGAGAAAGAATGTTTTTGTCGAAGAGAAAGAATGTTTTCGTCGAAGAGAAATGGAGAGCGTTTTAACTAATGTTGTTAAAAGGCTTGAATAGGGATTTTTGGATATGACCTTTAACGTTTGTGATTGCAAGTTAAAGATACTTGAAGATTTTGGATGCAATATTTAAGTTGTCAAACCTATTTGCAAGGGTATTAGATTTGCATCTAACTTTTTTGTGACAAAGAGTGGATTATTTAGAAGAAATGGAGATGATGATTAAGGAAATGTGTGAAGGAAGACTCTAGAAGATTTAAGACCATTTTATGACTCTTTTGAAAATTTAGATTAGTAACCGGACATGAAGAAAGATATTCTAGTGTAAGAAAATATTACATTAGAGGTATAGACATTAGATATAAGCCATGAATGTTTATCTAAGCATGCATTCAACACAATAATCATACAGATAATGTGTAAGACTGTATGATCATCTATCCTTATTGTCATACATCAACCTAACATAGTGAAGGTGCACAATTAACATGTAAGTCATGTAAGATAACGCAAATAAAGCATGATAATTTTAAATGTAATAATATGTAAAACATGTTAGCATTTAGCATTTAGGAGCATGTGTCATTTAGATAAACTAAGAGATATTTTATCTAAATTGCTAGAAAAAGGCAAACGCCTTTTTAATAGACATGCATTTAGTAGATATGCAATTTATCGTTGAGCATCAAATTAATCATGAAGTCATATAAATTGCATTAAGTGGAGCACGTTATGACTGAAATTTCAAAGCACATATGTGAAATGAATGTAGTAAAGATTGATTAAGGAGAAACCTAATATCTACTTGCTTAGTGTGCACTATAATAAATACAAGGTCTATCAATGTAGACTATCATTAGGCATATTTAAGAAGAGCCATTTAATCAAATTAGAGAATGAATATAAGACTATCACTAGTGGTGCTTAATTCAGGCTAAACACGACCATTTTTATGGGTTATACCACGAACCCAACTTTACTTTTGGAAGCAATTCAACAGTTAGGTCAAATTGAATTTCTAGTGCAATAGATTCTCCAGTAGTCATTCTCATGTTAGACACAATAGAATTCCTATATTTGCCTAATGAAATGTAGCAAAGATAAAATTTGTATTGTCTTTTCATACAAGGCCTACTATGACTCAACTAATGTACTTTAATTTCAGTTCACATAATCCTAATCAAGATGTGTGGAATTCTAAGGTTGAATGAGAGAGCAAGCAAGTTATTGTAGCTATAAGAAAGAATGAGTCATTTAGGACCTATGAGTATGCTTAAAAGTGACAATGTGTAATTCTATATATTGAGAGTGTTCAAAGAATGCACATTTGCATGTCTTTTATGAAAGAAATCTAGTTAAGGTTATTTACCTCAATAGATCTTATGTTTGTTTCTTTGTAGAAATAATGATGATTAACTAAAGATTAGTTACATCTATGTTAAACTTTTAAGCAAGATATTGACAAGAGGAAGATGCTTAAATCTAATGTGTAACATCCGGTAATTTTCGGAACTTTAGATAACTATCTTACCCTGTGATTTTTCGGGTCTGGCTTGACTTATAAGAACGATCATCTAAATCACGTATTCACGACTCGGACTCAAAAGCAATTTAATGTAAAACGACATTCCTGATAACTTTTCAGTTTTGACCGAGACCTGAAAACAGTCAGAAGGTGACTGAAATGCCCTCGCAACAATTTTGAACACAACGCGTACCGACCCAAAATAATTAAATTTGTATTTAATCATCATAATTTATTAAGTAAAAGTATTTAATAAATTAATTATCTTGTTAATCGAAAACGTTGGTTAAAAACACAATTATTGAAGTCAAAATTCATTTTTACGAATAAAGTTTGTTGGAAAAATATATAAATGAATAATAAACGTTTTAAATAAATTCTATAAAACATTTACGAAAATTAGTCGAGTGAATACTCATTTTAGCAGAAAATAATAATTTGAGAACAATGGCGAAAGTTTCGGATTCGAATCGTCCGTAAGTCATTCAACGAGTCACGACCGTTTTACCAAAAACTATAATAAAGAAGTTACACTTTAGACCCTGGACTATTTCAAATTGTCACTTTTAATATAAAGTTTTAATATATATAAATTCTATATATATATTATTATATATATATATTTATATATATTTATGATATATATATATATTATATATATATATAGTAATATATATTTATATATACTATATATATATATATATATATTATATAATATATAATATATATATATATATATCTTTTCATTTCACTCTCTTATATAACACACACACCACCACTCTCCTCTTTCTTCTCCAAAATATCCGGCCACCACCTCCGGCCACCATCGCCGCCGCCGCGCCACCGCCGGAAAACTTTTCCGGCGAGTGTTCCGGCCAAAATCAAAAATCCTCCAATGACTCTTGATCTTTAACCCGATCGCCGTCCCATGGACTCCACTCGCGTTTCTAAACTCTCTAAACCACTCACCCACCGAAACCACCACTGTCATCATCATCACCACGACCCACAAAGGGTGCGTGGGTTTAATAGCAACCAAGGGGTGTTTGTTTGTTGGTTCGTGTCGGGTTTGGGCTGCAAAAATAGCCGGGGGGTGGGGGTGTGCGTCGGGTTGGGGTTGCAGCCAAGGGAGGGGTGTTCGTTTTGGTTTATAGCATAACGGGGTGGTGTTGGTTCTAATATATGCACCCAGATGGTGCATTTGGTTGAGAAACATTCGAAAGGGTTGTTTGGGTTGTGTGTATAACAACAACCCGAAGGGTGTGTTTGGTCGTTTGGTTGGTGCGTTCAAGCCGGGGAAGCCGAGGGGAGGAGGGGTTGTCGGGGTTGGCTGTCGTAAACAGCCGGGTATGGGGTGTGTTTGTATGGGCTGGTCCAAAAACAGCGGGGTGCTGTGGGTTTAGTGGTTGCACCAATTAGGGTTGCGTTCGGGTTGGTCTTCAAATACGCAACGGTGTGGTTTGGCTGTGGGTTGGCACCAAGGGGTGTGTTTGGATTATGAAAGCCCAAGGGCGTGTTTGGTTTGTGTATTAACCCAAACAGGGTGGTTTAGTGGCTGTTTCGTCAAAAGGGTGGTTTTGCTTTGTACACAAAAAAAAGTTTTATCTCGATTGTTTCTATGTAATTTTTTCGAATATTAATATGTGATGAATAAATCTATTAAAACTTGTTGCGGTTAGTATAATATGTAATAATATTAAACTGGATGATAATAATGTATAAGCGCTATTAGATTTTATTTTAGACGAGTGTTGAACTAAAAACGAACCTATGGCGCGTTTTGGAACGAAAATTTTAGCAGAAAACGGACATGGATTCGGATTCGAGTTTTTGATTAAGTTAGACTTTGGTTTACACAATAAGATAACAAATTATATTTTTTCGGGACGTTTTTGATTAAAACCGGGACTTTTAAAATCCAATAACGAAGAAACTGGAGTGTATCGTAATTTATTAATTAGTAGAGATTAAGTTAATGTATTATTTTATTATTAAAATCTGACAGATTAGGATTTAAACGATTTGAAGCACTTTCGAGTCCGTTGCAAGCCTTACGGCGAATCCCACGAAATGTTGTGTCGTAATGACATTTTACTTTGCGCGAGGATTGTCAGTTTTTAAGATTAAGACATAGCGGGTCAAATTAAAGGTCGTAATTTATTATTTCAATTAATTTATTTAAGAAAACATTGTTTGGTTCTAATAAGAGGTTGAATATTAGTAAACTTTTTGTAAATATTGAGATAAGTTAGGATTAGACGAAAAATAGTATATATACATAAAATATACTAAGGGTTAAGGTTTAAAGACGCGCAAGTGGATTTTCATTAACATGTATATATGTATGCTATACATATAAAATATGTATGATTTCGTGGTAACGATGTACTGCATCCGTTGGTCATATTTATTACGTGTTATAATCAAAAAGACATAATTATTAGGTCGTGGTCGATGTCGTTGCAGATATCGGTTGTGATTTAATTGGTTAATTGATCGTCGGCTTTAAGCAAGGTGAGTTCTAGCCTCGATTTTCAATCTTTGGACATGTTTTTATAAACCCGAGAGGGGGGATACATGTTGTCATACATAATTTCTTATACTGATCGGTTATCTTATAACTATGTGATTGTTTTAGGGGATTTTGTGTAGTTTATAGCCCCCTGTTTATTGTTTTCATACGCTTTATAACTTGTGGGGTGGAACTTGTTGTTGCTTAAATTGTTTGCAATTCAATTAACATGGTCGATTACTACGTGTTTACATGAATATTTACAAGCTCATATTTACATGAATATTTACAAGCTCATATTTACATGAATATTTACAAACTCATATTTACATGATTTGTTACAAATTGGACGCAAGTGAAAGTTTATATTGATTACGTGTGTACCTAAGTATAAATAATAACCCCCTTTTAAGCCCACTTATCGTGAACTGTTAATTCTGGTTTGGAAGCGCGAGTGTTTAAGGTAGATCTATCGACGTGGTCATGAACTGTAAATCACTTGGAGGGTGAGCGCGAATGTTATGAAATAGATCTATTTGGGATTGATAATCCCCGTTCGAGTGATTAGCTATCACTTGGCAAACGAACGTTATAGCATGTTGTCCACGCGAATGATATAAAATAGATCTATTCGGGATTGACAACCCCCGTTCGGGTGACTAGCTATCACTGGGAACGAACGTTATAACATGTCGGATCATGTTGGGGACTACAGGGCCCCCCGACACATACATACTTGGAACATGTTGGTGACATTAAATTTGTCATGCATTATTTATAAAAATCTTTGGGATAAGATTGGTACTTTTGGTAACATAAAATGGGTCGTGCATATTTTATAAATATTTTACATGGTACTGTGATGACACAGTGGATAAATATATTTGTTGAAACTTACATTCATATTTAAACTAATCTATGAACTCACCAACTTTAATGTTGACACTTTTAAGCATGTTTTTCTCAGGTGAATTAGATGCTTGGATTATTTGATGTGCATTGGAGTCTTTACATTCAAGTTTTTCATGGTGATGCAATTATGGGACCACTATTATTTTGATTTCAGAAAATCAACGAGATTGTTTTACAAACGACACATTTAGAGGTCGTTCTCTTGTATCTTGTGCTATTGTATTATGAAGTAATGCCCCCTGACATATTTCCGCTGCGACACATTTTTGGGGGTGTTACAGAATGATTTTATCATTCTAACAATCAGGTCAATATCATCTTATTTTGTATAATATATCTTGTAAATTATTATTAGTATGTAGTGTATCTTTAGGTGTAAAGTGTCAATGTATGAATTTTTCATGAGTTTTTAGTTAAACTCAAAATCTTTCAAAATTATTATACTTGACACTCACACATACCCTCATAGATTAAGGGGGAGCCTTAATATGTTCCCTAATCGGCTTGTGAATAATCAACACATTTCTCTCTCAATTTCTCTAACATATTTGAATCAATTGATATCTAAAATATCAAAGGGTTTGAATTTTTGATAAGGGGAGAAAATATGATTAAAATATGAAAACTGATAAAAAATGTGATTTTATTGACTCATGTGTATACTCCATCCTCCTTGTGCTAAACACTTTCATTTATCGATGCACATGTTGAGGGGAAGCGTTTTTGAAAATTCATAAATAATCAAGGTACAAAAAGCTTTGATATTTATATCACAAGTACCTTGATTGAGTTTTTAATTGGTTTTATGGCAAGGAGAACTGTACCAAAAGGCCGACCATGCATTTAATTTTATCAGAGTTATAAGGTTGGTAAGGTTAGGTATTAGTTCCTATGTCTAGCCAGAACCGAAGGGATCTACCCAGGGACAATCTACTAGTTAGTGTAGAAGTCCCTAGGTATGATCTAAAAAGGAATAAAAGTGAGAATAAGGGAATAGTGCTGACTGAGATGGAGCTAGTACTGGAACAAACCTAATACGGTACTAGTCATGAAGTCTCGATAAGCACTAAAGGGGTTGAAGAATGAAAAAGAATTGTAAGGATAAAGGGTGAAAAGAAAGAAGCCCTCCATACACTTAGTCAATACATCTGCTGTCAGAATCACAATGATGATTGTTGACATTGAAGAAAGTCATCATGGACCTAGTGATGTAATGCACAACCCTCCCTAGCCACTAAGAATCTCTCAAAACATTTTAGTTTAATTTCTTACAAAGACTAAACACATTATCTATTGACTTTCTCACTCTGAGTTAGTTGATATTGAAAAGGTGGCAATCCGCTCCAGCCTCCGATCACTAAAACCAAAATGCATAATTGAGTCTGGAGCCAAGAGATCATCCATAAATCTCATTAGTACACTATTCCAATTTGCTTGTCGTTCACACACCGTGAAAACAAGGATTATCATAAGAGTCCTACGCATTATCCTTGTGGTATTGCCAGAACATCAGAATGATACGTAAGTATTCACAGTGAAGATGGAAATCCTGCTTGAGCCAACATCAAACAATCTCTTGGTAGGTGACTTGCGAGATCCTTAATGGATCAAACTTGTGACACTAGTTATCGATTTGGTCGAGTTTATGAATTGACGGTTGATGAATTTTGATAAAAGCTCAAAACTCTCGATGTGTTACACAAACACTTTTTCAAGTAACACGTTGATTGATTTTCAAATCAATTTTTCTCTTCAATCGGTAAGACTTTGTCTAACTAATTCACTCATATTGTGTTGTCTGCTTTGAGACACTCCGGTATTGAGAACGGCTAGTACAGCTGCGAAACCCTATCAAGGAGGTTCTTTGGAATTCTACCTGATCACAGACAATATTTATACTGATAAACGGGGAACCGTGGTTATTACAATCGTATTCGAAGAAAGTGCACAATAATGGGAATCACTTTGAAAATTGCTTGCTTGAGTGTATAAGGATTCGGATACCCCAACCATGTTTTAATTGTTGATCATACACAGACAATGGTTTTGGTCCAAGCATAAAACATTCTTGTAAAATAATTACACGTTTCCATAAATCAGATCACCATCTTTTCAGTTTTGTCTCAAGATCTAGAATAGTATCATGATAAGTATCCACTTTTTCACTCATTTGCCTTTTTAAAATTGAATGAGTCTTTTGTAATTCCTTATTTTTTTGTTTGTAATTTTTGACATCTAAATCTAATTTATCTCGTTGTTTTTCGAGCTCCGACTGTATTCTCGTAGCACGAGCTATTGAGACTGAGATGTTTATTATAAGTTTTGGCCCGGTTCATCAGCTTCAAGAAATTCGTTGAGATAATTATTATCCTTGTTTATGTTTTCTAAAATCCGAACCCGTTCCTTATACATCTCAAGCTGACTAGTCAAATGCGTGTTTTCTTTTTGAACTTGTTGAGCATATATTTATTGTTTTTCAGCTTCCTGATATGCATTTCTTCCAAGTTTTTCTACTGCACATAGATCAGGAACATGTGTATCTTTTTTCAACACTGCCACTATTAACATTTCCCTTGAATGAATCAAATTTAATATTGCTGTTAATTTAATCATCACCAATGGTACTGTTAATAATTTTAGTATGAGTTAGATACACTGGTTCATTATTCTCATCGATGGATGAAGATTGTACCTCGCTTATAAATGCAGACTCATAGCTTTGCCCATCATCAGAAGTATGATCAGCTAGTTGAAATTCTGGCACTAAGCTATCTTTGCACTGAGTTCTTCAAATTCTTTCATCCTTGATGCATTAGCAAAGAAAAAATCATTCTTCATCAGTAAGGAATTAAACGCCAGCTTCATCCTGTTTTTCCGCAGCAACATTTGCTCATGAAGTTACTTCGAGTCTGACCTTGGGTTTGGACAATTCCTTGCATTAATGTCCTATTCCACTGCAGTTGTAGCATTGAAACGTTGAAGTATTCCTGAAGATGGGAGTTCGAGAAAGTCTTTAACATTTCTAGTTTTTTGGGCATTCATTTCTCAACAACTTCCTCTTGAAATAAGCTCCTGCTATTTCTCAGTATTACCGAATTTCCTTGCTTTGAATATATCACCTGCTCCTTGAATGATTGCTTGATTTTGGAGTTGATGGAAGCACGAAGATGATTTATTTGTTGGATTAGAGCAATTTTGAGTGCGGTAATTGGCTTTGCAAGTTAGCAACAGCGCCAGAGACTATAGGATCCTTCGGGAAATGTTGTGGAACATCATCTGTCTGGTTCTTTATCATAATAACACAGACGTAGGATGTGTACATAATAAGATGATGTTTGTATGGAGATGAAACCCGTGTGTGCTACTAGAGCCAACAGGTCATGAGACTTTTCTTGACTTTCTTTGCTCTGAAGCATTAACCAGTTTCTCAAATTGCTGAAGATAATAAAAAAGATCATCGAACGAATCCACTGTCAATTGTTTAGCAAGACAAACTTGAGTCACATATTTCAACCATTTCGGTTGCAAACTATTTAGAAAATTTGTGTTAATTGTAACAGTTAGAAAGTTCATGTTATTTCGTTCCAAATCATTCATTAACTTGAGCGAAAATACGATGTAAACCAGAAACAAGTGCTTCCCCTGGTTCAGCAACAAATTGATCAAATTCGTTCATAAAACGCGTTTCTCTGTCAACTTTGTTTTGTATAGTTCCCCTCATCAAACGTTCAACTCGTTTCCACATATCCTTGGCCGAAGTGCAAGCATCTAATAATTGTATTCTTATTAAGGAATAGAAAGTAGAATATATTCATGACCTCCATTTCAGCATCATGGAGCAATAAGTCATCACCTTCAAGATCCTTTGCTGTTTGCATTCGTCGTCTTGTAAGCTTTAGGTGTGAAAATCTTAAACACATAAGGGCCTTCATCAAGTGCTTTGAGAAGCCACTTCATGGTTTGTCTCTCTCCGGTTTAGATATCGTCTGATCTACTTGCCTGGTATAAAAAACAATCCTTTCAAGATAGGAGGCTAGTCTCTGACCCGACATCAGCAAGGGATTTGGTGATATGTTTTGTATGTCGACATGTTTTATGATTCAAAGATTGGATCTTTGTAGACGAAAATGAGTGATATTTGTGAGAATAGTATCAAACTCGGTAACAGTTGTCAAATTCGGACAACACTATTCACGGATAACAAATAGTCAGAATATCGATAAACTTCTCGAACGGTACACAACTCGAAAACAATATAAACAAACTCGGTATTTTAATACTTAATAAACTCGGAATAATCTTGCCTTCAACTCGATTAAACCAAATCTCGATTGAACTTCAAACTCGATAAAACCAAATTTTGAAAAAAATAACAATTTATGAATTATTAATAAACCACCAAATTCGATTAAACCAAAATTTATGATCACTAGATAATCCAAAAGTCCGTTAATATCAAATTCGATAAAACCGAATTTGATTTCCGAATTTGCAGAATTTGAAAAAATTTGTTTTTCAATACTCCAATTCACGATAAAAACCGTGAAATGAATGTATGCTATGACTTTGAAAGCGTATTTATGAGATTGCAAGTATCAACTGCTTATTCACAATTTTCGATAGAATCAAAATGGTGAAACTTATAAAACTCGATGAAACCGAGTTGAGAATAAGCACCTATATAAGATTTTCGATAGAACGATATAGGTCGTATAATCTATTACACAACTAATACTACTGAATCTGCCAAAACTACAAGAAAAATGATCCGAGAAGAAATAACGACTTTCGAGAATGCTAAGATGCTTCCGAGAACTTTAAAAACACTTCCGAGAATTATAGATAATGCAAAACTACACTCGATCACACCCAATTACTCGAATTTGCTGCCAAAACTAATCTCAAAAGCTCAAAACCTTCAACCGAATTCTTCAAACATCATTTTTCGCTTCTCGGACGTGGAAAAATCTCACAAATCGAACACTCTAATTCTCTATTGGCTCGTTTGTTCTCTTGAGATGTCGCGTTTAGCTTGAATCCAAATTATATCGTCATGGAAGACATAGAGAGGAAATAGTAGAGGATAACAAGTATTCAAATTTCAAATGATATAAAATGGAGGGAAAATAGAAGAGTTAGTTACAAGGCATCACCCTCTAATGAAGATTAGAGGGGTATTTATATGTGAGGGAAGGAGGCTTCCATTTCTTTATTTTCCTAACGTATCACTTCTAGTACCTAAACTTTGGTAATTATGTTATTTCATTCTTTTAGCATAATACACCTTATTACAACACTACTTTGACATTAACAATAAGAAAGACTAATAACTAAATAACACAAAATCACATAATCGACACTTTTAATGATCCTACAAAAGACTCCTAAAACATTATGCAAATAGAGCAGTATTTATAGCCAGGAGATTCCAACGGTCATTGAGGGCGGTCCCGGCGGTCTCAGATATATCTGGGGGCCGTCAGGCCTCTAAGGGGGTCGTCCAGTAGACTACGCTCCCTTTTTTGTCTTTTTGTGGGGAAGGTTATATCTGGTATGGAAGCTTCCATTTTGGGGGGAAAACCAGATTCAAATTTTATTATTTAAATAAAGACATTTTATTTATTTAAAGAAAACATTTTCTTTTATTGAAAGGTATTTTGTATTATTATTTTGTAAAAATACTTTTGTGAAAATGTAATGGTTAGGAAAAATATTTTCTTGATCACTAATCATGCTTAATGATTTATTGTACATACCTTAAGTGATTTACATCGGTTGTAGACCAATGTCCGTCTAGATGCATACTTGAGACGTCGAGAGATGTTGATGCATGTATGCATTGATGATTTATGATTACGAGTAACTTGCGCACTTTACGTTACGTATTACAAGTCACATGTTTGTCATCACCAAAACATAAAGAGATCGTATAGATTAAATATTGTAATATTTGCACTAACAATCTCCCCATTTTTGATGATGACAAACTATGTAAACTATAACACATAGTAAAGTTTAAAAGTTACTCGTTTACACTCCCTTCTCCCCCTTTTGTCAAAGTAAAAAGGTATAATGTGGATTATGGTTGGAGCATATAGGTTTGAGAAGAAGAGGATATGTGCTCCAGTAAGTCGCTCCTAGTAATAGTAGGTTTTTGAGGTAGTGGAGAAAGATATAAGAAATAAAAGTGAAAGTGGTTAGTTGTTTTCTTAGGATAGTATAGAAAAGGTAAGAGAGATGAATAGGTAGGCAAGACAAGAGGGTATGTACTTCGAGTGTATACGTTGAAGGAATGAGGAAAAGGTAGGTGATCCAAGTATATTGGTTGGAGGAATGAGAAGACAACATGAGAAATAAGGTTGAGGTGGTTTTGTGTTTCTTAGATAATTTAGACGAGGTTATGAGAAATGAGAAGAAGGCTTGAAAAGAAGGTAGGTACTTCAAGTATATAAGTTGAAGGTATGAGAAGAGGACCTTAAGGTTGAGGGTGATTTTGAAGTGGAGGAGGTAAAGTATTTAGAGTACGAATGAACCCTTCATTGTATTTGACAATCCCCAATCCTATCTTCCTATAAAGGTGAGCTTGCATTATCTCAGTGAAGTCTTCGTCATCACGATTTAACCAAATCCATGCTATTTAACCACATATCTCTTAGCTCCCCCTTGCTTATTGCATCCCTATGATAACTACATTCCTTGAAAAGTGACTCTAGCGGATCCATGGATTAAATAAATTACCATCAAAACTCAAGACATTCGATGAATTCAATTTAAATGAGTAGGACGCTTATAAGTGCTCCCCCTCGGTGTAAGCTCCCCCTTGTTTGGGGCACCAAGGAATCAAGATATGGATGTGTGCTACAAAACAAAGTTAGTAGACAAGTGCACATATATATAGCAAGATATTAGCGGGAAACTAGACATGCACTTTTAGGTGTTGTTATTCTAAAGTATGACACTTTAAAAGGGATTTAGAACCTAGACACATGTAATAAACAATCTAAATAATGAAATAAAAAGAATCGAGACATATGTTTAAAGACTAAGATTCGATCGACTTTTTATAAACGAGAGAGGGATTCGTTTATTGGGTGACATACAAATATTATCAGGATGACTTTTTAAAGGGAGACGAATGACACTCAATATCTTGGCGAGATATGCGAAAATATATACTTTAAAAGGATAAAAATAAAGATAAGACGAGGATAGAGACGATATGCTCTTGGATGAGAATGAAAAAGATTTCATAGAGCTAAAAAGTAGGGAAAGATGAGTGAGACTAAAGAAGGAAGGTATTGACAAGAGGTTGTCAAAAATGATTGATATATCATTTGCACTAACAATTAATGTGCAAGTGATCCTATCAAGACAAAGGTGGATGATTAGGAATTCAAAAGTTTCTTTGGTGTTTTGTTGGTTGACAGTGTTGAGGAACAAATGTGGGTATATGAAATAAGGTGGTGGTTCTTTCAAGGTAGAAGAATAATGAGAGACTCAACATTGCGATGACTGAATAACACTTGAAGATTGAATATCTTCTTTATATTCTTCACTTTCTAGAAAGTGGAAAGTTTAGCGAAGGAGTGACATTTGCATTTCGCAAATTACTTAAATATTTCGGATGAAATAGTTAAGTTGTCAAGAGATATAGGAGCAATTCTAATAGTAACAAGACTATTAGAAGAGAGACGAAACGTTTAGAAGTGAGAGAAACCGTTAGAGGTGAGAAGACTTATTAGAGATGAAGAGGAACGTTTAGAAAAGAGAAGAAACGTTAGAGGTATAAAGACTATTAGAAGTGAGAAGACTATTTAAAGTGAGAAGAATCGTCTATAGAAGAGAAGAGACTATTAGAATTGAGAGAAGACGTATGCGAGATGTGAGGACCAAGGTTTATATGTGAGGGGATTTATTGTGAAGTGATGGATTGTAAGGAATATGTTTAAGAATGAGACGCATTTTATTATGAAATTCACTTGACTATTGACAACATAAGCAACGATGCTTATGAGAGTTGGAATATGAGAATGACCCATTGATCTATGGAGAGATATTGGGTATAGGTTTGGGTGTAGAGTAGACGTCATCTCGTAGCAGAAGAGAGAGAGGGTGTTGATTATGGATTTAGAAAAGGATAAATGATATTACAAGCCTGCTGCTGGCGGTCCCAGATATATCTGAGGGCCGCCAGAATAAGTTTAGGGGCCGCCAGACCACCAACAAGAGAGGGCTTGATTTTTGACTAATTTTGTGAAAGGAGTGGCATTTTAATTTGCAATTTGCTAATTAAAAATACTTAAAGTACTTCGGATGAAGTAGTTAAGTTGTCACGACACGGAATGGAACACGGACTAGAATCGATACAAGAAGAAAAGAAGAGAGCGATTTACGGAATGTGTTCCATCATTCCTAAACCAAGACGAAGATAATTAAACGATTCACGTTTAAGGGGTAAAGAAAGAATGTCGGCGATGTTATCTTTAGACGCAACCTTATCGATGGAGATTTTCCTTTTGGACATTGTCTCGAAGGAAATGGTGACGTATCTTCGGTGTGTTTCGTCCGTGAAAGAAAGAAATAAATAGAGAAGAAAACAAACGAAGATGGAGGCAACGAGCTTAACAATGTCAAGACGGATGGTGGTTAGCATATAATAAACTATACTCACAAAGTTATGTAGCTCTTCTCGAGCATTGCGAATGTTCATTGAACAATCACACGACGAGGTATACAGTTGTCTTAAAGGTGGTAGCAAAAATAGTAGATGAAAGAGATTAGCCATCTCTATGTTTGAAGAGGTGTGGTTGAGTGAGAAGGAAGAGGTGTGATCGAAAGATAAAGAGTGTTTTCATCGAAGAGAGATAGTGTTTTCGTCGAAAAAATGTTTTCGTCGAAGAGAAAAGAATGTTTTTGTCGAAGAGAAAGAATGTTTCGTCGAAGAGAAAGAATGTTTTCGTCGAAGAGAAAGAATGTTCTGTCGAAGAGAAAGAATGTTCTGTCGAAGAGAAAGAATGCATTCGTCGAAGAGAAAAGAATGTTTTCGTCGAAGAGAAATGGGAAAGCGATTTTAACTTATGCTGTTAAAAGTTTGAATAGGGATTTTCGGAATGACCTTTAACTTTGCGGAACGAAGTTAAAGATACTTGAAAATTTCGAATGAAATATTTAAGATAACAAACCTACTTTAGCGTGTATTAAGATTTTTCTAACCTTTCCCTTGGCAAAAGAGTGGATCATTTGGAAGAAAGCGAGATGATGATTAAGGGAGCGGTATTCGTTATTATGTGACCGTAAAAGGTCAAAAAGTCAAAAGTCAAGTCCGACCCAAAAAGTCAAAGAGTAAAGTAATAATTTAAAATTCCGAAAATTGCCGGTTGTTACAATATATATATAAGCTATATAGATATAAGCATGCAAGTTTATCTAAGCATGAATCAACACAATAATCAACAAGATTAATGTGTAAGACTATATGACATCTAAACGCTAATTGTCATACATTAAACTGACATATTGTAGGTGTACAACCAACACGTAAGTCATGTAAAATGACGCATACAAAACATGATAATTTTAAATGCAATCGTCATGTAAAAACATGTTAGCATTTAGCATTTAGGAGCATGTGTCATTTAGATAAACTAAGAGATATTTTATCTAAATTGTTAGAAAACGACAAGAGCCTTTACAATAGACATGTATTCAATAGCTAAGCAAATAAACGTTGAGCATCAAGATAATCATGAAGGCATATAATTGCATTACATGGGAGCAAATTATCATCTTGAAACTTCAAAGCACATATGTGATGTGCAGGTTGTCTAGATTGACTAAGGAGAAACCTAATTTCTACTTGCTTAGTGTGCACTTCTAATGAGATACAAAGTTCATCAATGTAGACTGTCATTAGGCATATTTAAGAAGAGCCATTTAATCAAATTAGCGAATGAATATGAGACTATCACTAGTGGTGCTCAATTTAGGCTAAACACGACCATTTTTACGGGTTATACCACAAACCCAACTTCACTCTTGGAAGCAATTCAATCGTTAGGTCAAATTGAATTTCTAGTGCAATAGAGTCTCTAGTGGTCATTCTTATGTTAAACAAAATAGAATTTCTATATTTGCATAATGAAGTGTAGCAAAGATAAAATTTGTATTGTCTTTTCATACATGGCCTAATATGACTTAACTAACATGCTTTAATTCCAGTTCGCATAATCCTAATCAAGATGTGTAGAATTCTAAGGTTGAATGAGAGAGCAAGCAAGTTGTTGTAGGTATAAGAAAGAATGATTCATCTAGGACCTAGGAGTATGCTTATGAATAACAATGTGTAATGCTCTATATTGAGAGTGTTTAAAGAATGCACCTTTGCATGTCTTTTGTAAAAGATATCCAATTAAGGTTATTTACCTCAATAGATCTTGTGAATATTTCTTTATAGAAATAATGATGATTAACTAAAGTTTCGTTACATGTATGTTGGACTTTTTAAACAAGAGATTGACAAAGGAAGATGTTAGAATTTTATGTCATAGGGCGAATCTACCTAAACCGAAGATGAATTTAGGACGAAGGATCCATAGATCCGTGGAGGTGCCAAATTTGGGCAAGGATTATTTTTCCATTATTTGGGAAATGGTGTTGACATTAGATTATTATGAGAAGCTTATATACGTTTAAGGATCTTGGTTTGAGTTTTTAGATATGACTTCCACGGGACTTTGCTTATCAAGTTGGCATTACTTATGAGTTTCTATGATGGAAATTCATAAGTCGTCAATCCTACTTAGAGTTTGTTAAGTTTAGCATGTATAATTTGACATATGCTAATAACACACATTTGAAAACTACTTTAGACTTAATGAAAAACATCTTCAGTGCAAGTGTGAATTGCAATTTGCATGATAGTCTTGTTGTTCTTTGCAATTTGACTTTGTTATTTCATGTAATAACCAAAGATTGTTTTTAAACAGTAGACATGGAAAAAATATCTATGTGTTAATTTGATTGTATTTCCGTTATCTAGATAAATCCTAGTATCGAATTCATGTTCTTTCTAATTTCGGTATTTTGATTGAATAATGTGATCGATTATCGTTTGAATAATAATCATCTTCATATTAAATTCCTCTTACATCACTTATTGAAAGAAAGCACAAATGGTTTGTTGAATATGTTTCTTTTTTTACTAGTCCTAAACTTGGATGGGTAAAAGGGTTCCTATTTGGTGAAGAGAAATAGTATGCTTATTAGTTATGTCAAGAGGAAAGTTTTGTTGAGAAGAGAGTTTGAGTTTTGAGTTGTGCTTTTAAATTGTTTGAGCAAAGTTACATATGTTGTACGTTTGCTCATGTTTGGCTTTTTAGAAATGACGACTTTACCAAATGCATTGCAAGGTAAATTACTTGAATCTTTTAGATAAAACATTCAAGTCGCCAATCCTACTTCATTGTATACTTTATGTATATATTTGCCAAATATTTGGAACACAACTATTGGACATGTAGACTCAATATGACATCAGTTACACAAGTATGAGTTATGATCCGATGCATATTCTTATCGTCTTGGAAAAGGATGTCGCTATTTTCATATCAATCAAGTGTGATTGAGTATGTAGGTTTAAGATAATATCTTTTGTTACATTTTGATATAATCTTAAAGCTAGACAAATAAGAATCCGACTTCTTGTCCATACTCGAAAACTTGTCAATTAGATTCGATAATAATATCAATCATAATTTGAATAATGAATTGATATATATTCGAAATTATTTCTTTGACCCTCTCGAACACTCCTTTAAAGGGAAAACAATAAAGATTTTCATAGCGTGTTCCATTATTCCTTAAGACTAGTTGTTGGTGGTTGTGATGAATAATAACAAGTTAATTTCTTACTTTAATATTATCATATATTTTGCTTGTGCAAAAAACTATTTGTTGATATGTATAGTATGCATAGTTTTTGACATTTTATGAGTATATAAATGATTTTCCTAACCATTTTTATACAGCACACATCTTTTTTAAAATACTATATGTTTATAAAAAGAATATAATTATGTGTGTGTTAGAATAATGCAAGCACAAGCAAAGTTTAAAAATACATTTTCTTTTACTTAATTACTAATGTATTAATATAATTTTTTCTTTTGTTTAACCAACCTAAGGTCAGACAACGCACAATGATGAAAAGATTTAGACATCTTGTTGGAAGAGAGTTAATGTGTTGGAAATATTTTAGTGACGGGTTTTAACATAAGATCTTAGGACATTATTTTTCCACCCACTTGACAAACTATTGAACTCTCATTCGTAAATGGGTTACTACCCTCAAAATGATTTACAAGATGTTTATGTAACATTTATAAATATAGCTATCTATGCCTATATGCAATGCACAAACAACTTTCGCAACTTAACGCAAGAGATCTAGCGTAAATCCTATCAGGCATAATCCGGAAAGCTAGTAACACACAAATAGCGTACATGGCACGTGTGTTTAGATATATAAGTAGCTCAATTATAAACAGTAATGATCACTTAATAACATCTATTAACTATATTAAGACCTAATAAAACACACATAATCATTTAGCATAACACAAAAAGATATTCATCATCGTTTTGTATATTAGACGTAACGACGTATACTTAGCTTGATTTTATTCAAAAAAAAAAAATAGTTCCTCCACATCTCAAAAATGAATCAAGGTCAACATTTTGAAAAGATAAATTAAAATATAATGACTAGAATGTATCGACTGATAGAAAGGCAAAATACAAGTTTTACGTTAAAACGAAACACAAAGTTTTGACCACTATGTAGTATTTTGCATTTTCGACTTACATTAGTTAGATAAAGACTTGAAGTATTTTTAAATGGAAGTAGGACTCAGTTATCTTTAAAATGGCAGGTGCAGACTTCTACGGACTTACGGTTGATTTTATATGATTTTTCGAAAGTTTGCCAAATCTGCCTGATATCAGACGGACGACCCCATAAAGGTGGCGGCCCCCAGATATATTTGGGGCGCTCCAAACTTTATAGGACGACCACAATGATCCCAAAACATGTTTTTTGTTCAAATCATTGGTAACTATCTGTAGAACATAGACTTTAAAAAGTTGTTCCAACATATAAATTCGTGTTTTAGACATCATTCTACTCTTACGACTTAGACTAGCATAAGTTGACACTTCCAAGTTTCTTTTGAGTAAATTTTCTTCAGAAGTAGTATTCGAAAGTATATTTAATAACAAAACTAGTTCGAATCAAGCAACAAACACTTTTCTTATTATTCAACATTCATAGGTAATTTGATACATGGCATCGTACTTATTTTAAATTACATTTGTTTTAAAAAATTAGGAGAGATGTGGCTTTCTGTTACCATTTGGAAAATCCGTAGTGGGGGTGGGGGTGAATACGTTTCTAATTAAAAACTGTAAATCTTTTGTATCAATTATCCTGATTATGTTTGTCGCATTATGAGATGGGTCGATAATTAGGGTTACAATTGCTTATATCTTATTCTAACAATATTACATCATCTCTCATTTTTAGACACATTTAACTACACAACACGTAACTTATTGTTATACACAACCATTTACACAATCATGAGCACAATACAAGTATAAAAGTAAAGCGGTAAATGTAAATAAATAAGTAAAGCGAAGGTAAAAGAAAATGCAATCCGACACGATGATTTATAGTGGTTCGGTCAAGAAGCTCGTTTTCGCCCTACTCCCTATCTCGAGTATTCCAACTAGAGGAGTTACTCACTAATCAACAAGCTTCCTTTCGGCGGAGAAAACCTTATACATTGATTACGTTATTTTCTGTCACTATGCTAGATGCGAGTCCCTTTGCGGGTACACACCAAACCCATTATGTTTTTATGGACAACATAACAAACCTTGTGTTTTATGCCTAAAACATAAACCGCGTGCTTACATATTTTTTCGTCATAACACTAAAAATGTCGAGTCCTAATCATTGGATAGAAAACAATCTACCACTTCACCAATGTATTTTAAGGCCTAAAATACTAACCAACCCACAATGAACCCATCCAAATATATATATCATTTGGATCTACACACTACTAAGATTGGACAACACATGGGACTCTTATATATGTAACAAATTTAATAAATGAAATAACTAGACTACATAACTTCGAATTTGAAGATGACCGAAGTTCTTTCTTGCACGTGAGGGGATAGATGGAAAAGGATAGATGATTGGATCACATTTAAACAAGTTTAAACAAGTTAAATGATCAAGATTATAGGAGAGATTTTGTGAGATCTAGAGAGAGAATAGAACTACAAGAAATTCGTGCAAAAGGGTCTTATAACAGTTGTAAGGTGAATTACTATTTATAGGAGCTGTTTCAGTCTGTCAGGAAATGGTAGTCCCAGATATTTTAGGGGGCCGCGGGGGACCGCCGTATTTATGGGGTACGCCCAGATAGCGCTCCTGTTTTTGTCTATCTTGTGGTGAAAGTTTATAGGTGAAAGTGACACCTATTTTCGGGGGGGGGGAAATAGCCAGATTTGAATTTTGAAATAATTACCACATAAAACATATCTTTATAATTCAAAAATATTTGTCTAAATAATTTTTGAGAAATTATTTTGTTACATTTATAAAAATGTAATGTTTAAAACAAAAACTTTATTTATTTGATCACTCTTACATGTTTATTGTTGTTTGTACCATACTTACGTGAAATTCGTCGGGTGCAAACAATGTCAGTGTGATTGTAGGATTGAGACGTCGAGAGATGTAGATGCATGTATGCATTGATGATTTATGATTACGAGTTACTTGCGCACTTTACGTTACGTATTATAAGTTACATGTTTGTCATCACAAAAACATAAAGGGATCGTATAGATTAAATATCGTAATATTTGCACTAACATCCTATAAAAAATTTACGACATAGGCCAGAAAAACGGTTTGTAAAAACATATGACTCAAAACATAAAAATGCGAATTTAACTTAAACTATCTATTTTACATGTTTAAAATGGTTCTTAAAAACCATATATTTCCTCCTACACTTATTTTATGTAAAATACATTTGATTGTAATTAAAATGAGGTTAAAGACAAAATAAATCATGATCACATATAATTCAAACATATAAGATAAATAATGAAAACTAAAAACACACGACACTCCTAAAATGCATAAAATAAAAGATTGAGTTGTCTCTCAATAAACGCTTTTCTTTATTAACGAAACTTCTAGCTAGACTCGGAGTCACTCTCCTAGGAATCATGTAAATATTCCAAGTCGGTGATATCGCTTGGCTTTTCTTTTTCGGATAGTTTTCTAGTTGTGGGAATTGATTGAACGATTCTATTAAAATTTTTTCCATCGGGGTCAATCATTTCAATCCTAATGTGCCACGTACCATCTCCATCTTTTGGGGGCCTCTTCCAATCTATTTTCTTCTCAATCAAATCCTTCGATTCCCACATATTTCCCTTAAGATTTATAGGTTTAGCTCCTAGGAACTCCACCATTTTCCTTGTCACACCTCGCCTAGGCGAAAACACGAGGCGTAACATCATGGATATATTCACAACTCTATGGTGTCAATAATAGAGAGACTAAAGGAAATAGACTATACATATGAGATCTAATGTGTCATGACAATATCTAACACAAGTTAAAGGAGTCTTGCTTACGATAGCAAAGTTCAGACCACAAGAAAACATACGTCCAAAGTCTAAACAATCAAATAACAACCAAGTATCAAACAATTCAAATGACAAAAATAAAATCTCTAGGAGAATGACTCCGCATGCAAGCCTACGGTCTCACTAGCCACTCTTCCTAACTTCAACATCCTCAAAATTGTTACCTGAAAATGATGCTTAAAACGTCAACACAAAGGTTGGTGAAAGTCATAGATTTAAGACACGAAAATAAAACCCAACCGTAAATTACTGTGATAATTAAGAAAACATTGCAGGACAATAAATGAACTATCATACAAATTCCCATCAATGACCACAAGACGTCTCATAGCGTACCAAGGTCCCTTTGGTTACCCCCTTAGCCCAGGCCATGGATACTCCCAAAGTAACCTTACTGCTCACTAGGCCACAGTACCATCCACTAAACAGGCCATGGATACCCGCATGTGACCCCCCTGACTTAGTTTACAAATCTCAATATCACATCACAAAACATGTAGCACACAACATACAATAGTCACGTATAGTCCATGCATCTTTGATAACACATTATCACAGTAATCAAAACATTTCCAAACACTTTGCATCATTTTCACCCCCAATAACTCATAAGAAAAAGAGGGGCTATGAAAATCACCTGATACACAAGCAGCTTCCAAACAATATCAACACAAGCTACACAATACAAACACAAACATGTTACACGCGACCAAGCTAAAAGCTTAAGTCCATGTAACTCACATATGATGGATGTCTAAGAGTTTGTTTAACCATCATGGGTCACCCCGACACCATGCCCAAACCTAACCACTTCATTATCACATTACACTAGTTAACTACAATTTGTTCAAAACTGCAGAATTTTAGCGTGTCTTGACTAACTTAAAAACCTTACTTGATGACCTTTATAAATTATACCAATAATCAGCCATGTTCATTTATGAGTATATTAACTACCTTGTGATTCCCAAATATTACTTACATGTGTAACTACCTCAAAAAAAAATCAAACTTCAAAACTTTCCTAATTCGGATCTGATTGCACACCAAAATGTATCACTCAAACTACCATACTTAGACATGCTTTCAGAGGCTAATTTTTATAGGATTATCAATAGACATATGAAAATTAACTACTGTAGAAGGGCTAATCTTAAGTCCACTTTTAAGTTAGGGTTTCACCCTCACAAACATGACCTAATTCTGACCCGTATTGACTGTTTTAACCACTTTTGTTGCAGAGGTTATTTGAATGCCTTCCCGACCTTAAAAACTTTCGAGGCCAGATTTTCTGGAAAGTATACTCTTTTGGATTATTCATAGACTCAAGAAACATATCAATACATGCTTTTATCATCTAGATATCAGTCATTTAACACAGCCCTAAATTCTGCT